>WBMV01007693.1:652316-807428 GCA_013396655.1 Campylorhamphus procurvoides | reverse complement strand
TTTCAAGAATTACAGAAAATTTGTATATTTTAAAAAAGCTTTAAAAACTTTTTGGCAATACTTTTAGAATAGTATACATAAGAAATTCAAATCAGTTATGAATTGTGATTAAATCTAAAACTTGCAACTGAATATATTATCTACATATGGTGTTAGTGTATCTTTTTTGGTATTAAGGATAATAGCAGAAACCATACAGGTCATGTGATCAAATAATTATTGAAAATAATAATTTCAGTTATTCATAATAGTTCATTATGAATAGCAATGGTTAAATTAAATTAATTAATTGTATCTATCCTACTTTGATGTGGCAGTCTTTGGGCAGCTGAAGAGCGATTATATTGAAATTATACGGAAAAAGAATTCTAATATTTTGTATATCGAGTTCTCAATCTACTTCTCCAGGGTCCCTAAAATCATTTGCTTATGTTCATAGATTTGTAGGTGTTGTAATTAAAAAAAATCAACTAAAATTTATAACTTTGTCCTTCTGTAGCTCAAGTTGCTTGAGCTTAGAGCCTTATTACTAAAATTTTAACTGTAAGATTGAGAAGGGTGGATCTCATAATTCTGTTCTTTTCACCTTCTCTTAATCAGTCCTTAGCCTCTTATAGAACACCCATCAGTGCACTGGGAGGGTTCATGTTATTTTTTTGAAATAAGTTTTTTAGAATGTTATCAATTCAGAGGGAATTTCTGCTTGAAAAAAAGATGAGTTATATTATGACTAGATGAGTAGGCTTGTTACAGCCAAATTTGTTATGTTTGGGTCCCTCTAATTTGTTGTTCTTAGTGTGCCGTCAAATAGATAGCAACATACTATGTAAAATTGCGGTTGTTTTCACAGAAATGCCAGAACCTGGCTGGTCTTGTCCCTTTTAAGATAAATTTTTAGGGGTTCAATCCAACAACCACAGATATCAAGTGAATTTTCTGCCAAATTCACAGACTACTGTAGCGCTCCTAAATAAGAGGAAATCCATGTAACAAAATATGGAATTTAAACAAAGAATTTACCATATAAACTACTACCTTAAATGAGCCACAAAACTACCAAAAAATGCCAGAACTCTCCTTAACAGTTATTGCAGCTGATGAAATTCCTGTGATGTTGTTCACAGAATCACAGAAGGGGTCAGGTTAGAAGGACTGCAGTGGGTGATCTCCTTCAACTTCCCTGCTCAAGCAGGGTCATCCTAGAGCATGTTTCACAGGATTGCCTCCAGAGTGTTCTTGAATATGTTCCTCATTTCATCAATAGATCCTTGCCTTTTTCTGAAAAGCATGTTCTTCCTGTGTGTTTGAGCTGACAAAAAGTTTCACCTTTAAAAAGACAGAGGAAAAGAGCAGATATTATCACTTATTCCTAAGACAACCCTTTCTCCTTCGTTTTTTTTTCAATTATGTTATTTTGGATTTATATATCTGTGACTCAAGAAATCAAATACTTAACTGTGCTTACAATGCAGAGTGAGAGTCTCAACAGCATGTTGATATGGATTTTCTGATAGTACTTCAGAAGATGGTTAGCAGTCCTATAGTAGAATAAATCTCATGTGTATGCTACAGTTCTTGAAACAGAATCTTAACACATGGCTTAAGCAAAGATCAGGATATACTTATTGTATTTGATTAATTTTGCAGAAGTCAATCATACATTTCTGTTTGGAGAAAAATTACTTGAACATTTAAAGGAGTAACTTTAGAAGAAAGTATGAAAAGTCATTCCTTATTTAAAGATTGAATGGGATCCTTGTTCAATTTTATAAATTCACCATGCTTTATTAAAAACAGTTAAATCCCATTGCCATAGCAATCCACTCTCCACAGAATAAAATTCCTGTACTGTCCTCTTGTGTTTCTTTATTTAGAACCAGTTTCCTCCATCCCAATGCATTTCAATTTGTATAAATACTTAAAGGAAAAGTATTTAGCAAACAAGTTCTCAAGTTACAGTTCTTGATGACATAGTGACATAGAGCAGCAAAGTTTGCTTTCATGTTTTCTTTGGGAAGGAAGGGATATAAATATAGGAATTTATTTCCTTTTTATTGTTTTCCTTGTAAAGTGAAAACAAAGTAAATTTTAAGAAATTAAGGAAAAAATGGAAGATAAAAATACCTGGAGGTAAACCTGATTCTAAAAAAATCTTTATACTTGGAGATATGGAAAGATGCCTGGGCACAATTCTGAATTTTGATTGACTCCAATCACCTCCAAAGTACAGATTTCTTGTAGATGCACATTGAAATGCTGCCTTTATATTTTTTCATAAATAGACAGGATAACAGAAAGTATCTCAAGTGTTGTCATGAATCTGATGTTGCTCACACCACAAGATCACAAGAGTCCTTACCTAAGTGTTCTGCATGCAAGCCTACATATGCATGCACTTAAGTGCAAGCATATGTCAAAGAGTGTACTCCTCTTCATTTTTTCACTGTTTTGTATGAAACTATCATATAACCTTGCTATTTTCAGATAAAAATTCTGTGATTTTTACTTTCTACATTTAAAGAAACCAAGCACAATCATTATGAAATGACTCATGGGTCTTGCAATTAAGCTGTGTGTTATTGGGTTACTCTTTTACGGTATAATTAACAGTTAGTGCTGCATTATGAAATGTCTTCTGATTAGAAGGGCTTAATTGTCTCTAAGGAGTGGCATGGCTTTGTGTGAGTAGCTTTTGTATTTGGTTGTTTCTTTGCTAAATGTAAGACAGAAACAATAGGCTATCTTATCCTCCTGAAATTAATTTCTTTTAGTCTTACCAGTCACACCATGGAAATTTTTTGTGTGTTGTTGAAGATGTAATGCTTCCTCAACACCTGCTGATCTAAATTACTTGGAGACACTGGGAGTATACTTGCTTTCACAGGTATTTCTAACAACTAATTGACTGTGAAAATTCATTTGGTTATTTTCAACTTGAAATGACAGGAAGTGTTAGCAGAGCAGCAGGTGAAATATATTCCCAGCTCACCCACCTCTGCTTTTTAATTCTATTGCTTGAGCTTTGGCATATAGACTGTATTGCTGCTCCACTGACTACTATATCAATAAATAAATAATTCACATTTTTTTTCTATATGAAACTAACTCTATGCTATATTATATGTAACACATATGGATTGTATTCCATTTTATAGTGGGAAAAATTATTATAGTAAATTAGAAGGAATAGCATGTGGCTGAACTTCCAGCATTAATCCTTTGTATAATCAAAATCATAATCTCAGTTGTCAGAGTTCAATAGAACTGTTATTTCTTCCCAAAAAAAATGTCTTGCAGGATTCAGATATTTTGTGGCCATATGTTCCATGTCATCAGATTTCACCCAACAACTGTTGAACAATTAGGTTGTGTGCCAAGGATCCAGATTACATGAAGATACTTTTCTTAGTGTGGCAGCAATCTTCTCAATTCATAGCCTGTGAAAATTAATATCACCTAAGAAAAATACAGAAAAAGAGTAGCCATGATAAAACAATTAGATTATACCTCAATGTTTAAATACTAGAGGACACTAAATGACTATCATATAACTGAAAAGAAAAACCTCAAAAGCAGACTAGTTTTGCCACATATGATTCAATTTTTTCCCAATACAGCATTTAAAAGAAACATTTGATTTAGTAGAAGTTTGGAGATGGTGAAATCTCCAGTATTCTCCATTTTGTACAAACTACACTTGGTTTCATGCTTTGTAAATTTATCCTGCAAGATGTTGCACACCTCTAACATTTATTTGTGCATGAATATACATACATAGATAAATTGCCTATTTTCTGTTAAGTATTCTCTCCTAATTTCATTTGTGAATTAAATCAGACGTTTTCAAATGATAGGCTGTTTTAAGTAATACACCAAAGACTGATCTTTATATGGTGTTCCTTCTGTCTCTATTCTCATTTCAAAGGCATAGCAATTTTATTGCAAATTACCTACCTGTTATTCAGAGTGCACTGTAGACTTCGTTATTGTACTGGATCAATATTCTGGAGGAAGTACTTTTACCATTAAAAAAAAAAAAAGACTTGCTCTTTTTTAAAAAAATCTGTAGGTAATTTTTTCTTACTTTGTGTTCATTTTTTCACCCAGTAACTTTGGCTAAACTCCATAATCTCTATTCATCTATTGAAGAAGACAAATTAGTCATATCCACAATTTTAAGTTCATATAAAAATTTTCTCCAAAATTAATTGTGTCCACAAGTTTAATATATACTACATCCAGGATTCTCTGTTGTTGTTGAAACTGCTGGTTTCAGCAGCACTTCACTGCAAATGCAAACTGTTATAGTTCACCTACTTGTTTAGGTAAACTCAGGGCACACCATCCCTTTTTCCACTGCTTTCTGTGGGAACCTTGCACAAAAGTGCCAGGAGGCAGCTGTGGTACACTCCAGGTGATTTTTCTGGAATGGTTGTCAGGTTAGGGCTATTGGTCTTTTGTGACCTATGTACTTACCGAATCCCTTCTTGTTCTTCTTCACATCCCTTTCCAAGGCCTGTTCCATCTTTGCTTTAGTATTCCTAATCCCATCCCTACACATTCAGACCATTTCCTAGCACTCTTCCCAGGCCACCTGTTCCTGCTTCCACTGGCTATGCATTTCCTTCTTACTCCCCAGTTTGAGGAATAGATGCATGCTCAGCCAGAATCCATGTATTCAGAGGGGAAAAACAGTGAAGGGAGCAGAGCAATGAACAAAATGAGCTGTCATTATCCTGTCTTGTTTGTTTTGGATGCCAAACAGATCGCAGCTCAGTCAAGGTCAGCAACTTACTTCTTAAGAACAGAGATTTGCAATGATCCTGCCTGAAGTCTTAAGACCAAAACAATCAGTTTACTAAAAAGGATTTGCACTTAGACACTTCCCTCCCTTTTCCCTCTCTTAAACAGGTTTGTTTGTGGATTTGACTTGAAATGTTTTCTTTGTCTTTCCCTTTTTATTGGAAAACGCATACACAATTAGCAGTATCTCCAATTTTATATTTTTCTATTGTTTCTTTTTACCTTATCTAGCTGTTTCTGTACATTGCCTGAAAATGGAATTTTTGGAAGATTTTCAGCACTCATAGGTCTCATATTATCTGCTGGTTAATGTTTCTGATTTATTTATTTATTTATTGATCTACTTTCTTTTTTGTCTGCCTTTAATTTTTAAGCTATCTCAAAGAATATTTTTCTGTTTCTTTTATTGGTTAGGCAACAATGAGAAAATTGTTCTCCAAAATAAGCACAATGGATGCCACTTTTTCTTGTAATTGCTTATTTGATCTGTCAGTCATCCCACCAATTTCAAACACAGAAATAAAATTTGGACTAGAGAAAAATAGAATGAGAGTGAGTACACTTTAGCCTTCTGCACTCTAGGACAAGGCTATAAATGCAAAGAGATTTCTGGATGTAACTTCTGTCATATTTTTGAATAATACATTTGAAGCACAATGTATGATTTAGCAACTGAACAAAAAAAAATGCCAGTTTTAGTATATGAATATGTTTAAAAGGCAAGAATATTATTGTATGAAAAGAAACAGCAAGTCTCTAAGGAAAAAGACATTTTAAAGGAGGGAAATATGTAAAAGTAAAATAAAATTTCTGGTACCTCAGAATAAGAAGTTATCATATTACAAATATTTTGTTGGTCATGTTCCTGGAACAATTCCATGTCTTGTGCATAATTAAGTGCAGTTATAGTTTTCATATGGCTTTCTGTTCTCTGTAGACAGCAAGCTTCATGGGTTTGCAATTGCAGTAATAGAAATAGCTGTGTTAGAGCTCCAATTTTGAAGGAAAAACAACTGTATATAAAAAATAACTAGGCTGAAGACAATTGGCTCACCTGTTTGAGCATGTATGAAAAAGCCTTCCATTTCAGGTGTGTCTGCACACTGAACAGTGTCAGTCAAGGAAGAGAGGTAACATTAAAAGAGATAGAGGAGAGAGGAAATAATTATATATAAAGTATCTGAAGTAATGATTATAGCATGCACATCATGACACTATCTAACACTTATCATTCTTGTCTTCAATTTTCATCTCTGTCATTGTGTTACCCTGTGTCATATCTTAAATTACACTGTAGATTCCTTCAGGGCAAGTTTTGTGTCTTCATTTATTTTGCAAACTGCCAGCGGTCTTGGGGTGCTATGTAATAATGTGCTGGATCTCATTAGCTTGCAGATGTATTAGCATGTGTGCAGTTTGCTAACAAGGTTAGTCAAAATCAGGGGTTTTTCCCATTATTTTCTGTTACCTGGTTCTTTCTCTGTGTAAACCTGCACGCACATGACCTCAGTCCTCTTTGTAGGACCTCAGTCCTGCATATCTATTAAAACAGCATTGGTTCAGGGACCAAATGGACAGGATTTTTTCTTTGTATTTCAGTGTGGCTCGTGTTTATAAGGCAACACAGGTGGCTCAGTATCTCAGAGGATGTTCAGAGAAATTCAGCCTGTTTATCCCTAACTCAGGCAGAACTTATGACTGAATCAGAGTGCCTACAGCCTGTAAGTCCATGAATGCCTGTTTCCAAAGTCTCACATCTCAGCTGTTGACTCAGTGGGAAGTTTACCTTGTGTGGTACTGAGTTTCACCATCTCTCATTGGCTTCACTGAGAGTTGAAAGGTGCTCAGCAGATGACAGCAAGTACCAGGAGAAATTTAAATGCCCACATCACTTCGAGTGTTCACACTGAGAAAGAATAATACTATTTCAGCAGTGATAGGAGGCACTACGCCTGCCTAAGTGTAGGCTGTCCTCCAAATGGGCCATTATGGTTTCTCCTACCTCCCCCATCAATCTAGTGATTGCATGGAAAACAAATATTTTGGGGACCTTTGTAGTATTTTTGATTATACTGAAATTACAGAGTAACTCCATATGTGACAACAATTTGAATAGACTAGACTTCAATATTAGATGAAGGATGGAGAAAGTGAAAACTAGCGACAGCATACTGCTGATGAGTGTTTTTGATATATTTTGAAATGTACCCAGTGACAGAGGTGAAGAAGAGATCTCAAAAATTCTGATAATTTATTTTGCTTAACTGCAAATAAAGATGGGAAGGCTACTTTACTTAGAAATGCATGATGATGTTCTGACAGTTTTGTCAAATTACTGCTTAGACATTAGATTGGATCTTTTGCTGGTATTTCCCCTACAGAGCTTCTGAGTAAGACTGGATTTTCAGAAATTTAAAAGAGATCAATTAATAATTTGAAAATTTGCTGAATCCTCCTGTGATAATTCAGAAGGCCTTTGGATCATCTTTTCACTCTAAATACAGCTTCATACATTTGTTTCAATTTCCTCTGATACTGTACGAAAATACAGTGTTCTAGAATCAGAATATGATAATTTAAACAGCACTGCTTAGGATGATCTGCAAAGCACCTTGTGGCCCAAGTTAGGGGGTTTTTATCCTGCCTTTCCTTAGGACTATTGAACAGGCTTACTGAAAACATTGACACGTTGTTTCTCAATACTGTGATACAATGGCTTTGTTTCTTCAGAAAGAAAGCAACCTCCCTGAACTGCTTTGAAATCAATTTACTCTCTTCTATAGATGATGCATTTTCATCCTAGAACCATCAGTTACTTAAAAGCAAATTGACTTGTTTGCATGCTAAAAGAGTTGATGCACTTCCTTCCTTTGTATTCAGATATATCCAAATACTACTGGAATATGTTCTACTTTGATAAATGGAGAGTATACTGTTTTTTTACCTGAATAATGCCACTTAAATTCAATTGCATTTTGCAGTACACTAACTCTTTTGTACTGTTATATTATCTGCGCCTTCCATTTTGAAGATGGAAGATGATTATACAGGTAAACTAAATCAATAGCCAGTAGGAATAGTTATTACTGATACTCATTGGACTCAGTGACTGCTGAAGGGTTTGCAAGCCTGGATTCATTAGCTGATTTAATTCAGCCATGTAACAGTTATTTATTCCTGTTAGTCACCAAAATTCCCTTGCTAACTATTAGAGAGAAAGAGGAGCTGCCAGAAGGTTCACTGTTTCCATCTTAAATAGCCAAAAAGGAATTATAGGCTACAAGCTCAGTCAACCAGTTTTAAAGATGACTGAATTTAGGTGAAGAAAACACCGTTCCTCTGTTAGTCTGTGTTTACTTTTAAAAGAAAATAGTCTTGAAGCTTGACTTCAATGGAACAAGAACTCTATCCAGTAAGCTAGGTCACTCGGATGGGGTTTTAATTAGATATTAATGGATTCTCACTATCTGACTGTAGAACTCTATAGTTAGCTATAGTTAGAATGTTGTCATTAGGAACTTCATCAAAGGCTTCCTAAAAATATAAATCTGTAATGTCATCTGCTGTTAAAATTTGTAAGTTCCACTATAATATCCACAAAGCTAGGTGAGTAGAATTTTCCCTATGCTCTACTATGCTGGTTATCTCTCATTAAATTATTGCTATCCCTTTGAGGTATGCTCTGAAATACTTCCTACCTACTTATTTTTTTTATGCTATTTCTCCTTGCTAATTACCTGGAAAGATGTAGGTGGCATCTGACCCAAATTTCAAGAGTGAAAAAAGTGTTCTCCAGTCTTTAAAAAGAAGCTTGTGACTTTCTTCTGATTAACATGAAATTTTGTTTTGTATGATTAAACAGCCTCAAAACATAGGTGAACCATACATCATATCTTCTCAGACTTTTTTATAGTTGAAATTGGAAGGAAAAGAAAATTAAAAGAAGGGGCAAAGAATGGGTTTTAAGTCAGCTACTTGCCATTTTGTCTACACTTTATGCAGGGTCTGAAGCAGCCCACACAATTTAGAATAGTTAATAGGACAGTTTGCATGGTAGTGAATTGCTGAAGTGGAGTGTAATCTGCTTTGTACTCCTCAGATCAAGTTTACTCAGTGATGTTTCTTACATGCCAAAGAGGTAAGCAGGTAATGGAAAGTCCAGTACTGCAAGAGAAACAGTACCCAAAATCCTCTTCCTCCAGTTCTTCCTGTAAACACAATTTCTCTTCTGTTTGCTAGGAGGTTAGAGTGTGATGAAAATTTATTCCTATAATATATGGCAAAAATAGATATATTTGAGATATATAGAAACATACCCAGAGCTGCAACAGCAAACGCTCTTTGTTGAAAGATGAGGAGTACCTGATTCCCCACCCCTCTGTCAAGATGAATCCTAGAGTAGTTTGTGTTGGAATGGATGTCAAATGGACTCCTAAGGGCAGGGACAGCTGCCACTAGACCAAATTGCTCAAAGCCCCATCTAACCCGGCCTTGAACATTTCCAGGGATGGGGCATCCACAACTTCTCTGGACAAGCTGTTCCAGTGTCTCATCACCCTCACAGCAAATAATTTCTTCCATGTATATAAAATAAATCTGCCCTCTCTCAGTTTAAACCCATTCCCCTCATCCTATCACTACATGCACTGGTAAACAGTTCAGCTTTCTTGTAAACCCCCTTTAGGTACTAGAAGGTGCTCTAAGGTCTCCCCACACCCTTCTTTTTCCAGGCTGAACAGCCCCAGCTCTCTCCGCCTGTTCCCATAGGAATGGTAACAGGTCTTCTGATCCTCTCGTGGTCTCACTGGGAAGAACACTGGAAGTATCAAAATTATACTTTTCTATTCAGCAACTTCTTATTTCTAGTACTTTGCCAGAGTTCTGCAGATAATTCACTAAGGGCTCTAGGCAATCTTAATCTACAGAGTTATGTAGAAAAAAGATTAACCATAACTCATAGTTTACATCTTGCAGGTCTTAAATGGCTTGGTGTGGAGTGCCAAGGAAGAGTGTTGGTTTTGAAATTATCCTTTTCTCAAATGGAAAGAAATCAACAGCATCTAACTGCTCTTCAAAGACCTACTGTGCGCTCTAGGACAAGAAATTAGAAATTGAAGTGAGAACCTTAACAGTGTATAATGTTGCTCTGTGCTATTATTAATGACAGTCTTTGAAAAACAGACTTTATTTAATACTTCATATTTGTAAAGAATTCAAAAACTTATTATATCACTACATTAAAATAGGCAAGTGTATATAAAATGCAAAATCCATTGAGTTGATAAAATTACTAATTTAATTCTCACTATTTGAAGAAATTTTTTTATATATATTATTTTCAAATTATTCACAAATTTAAGAGTAGACACCTTCATTTTGTATTTTTAATTATCTATAAATTTAGCTTTTATCTTTGTTCTGGACATTTTATTCCATAGTAAGCCTAAAGACTCAGAAAAATACACCACCTTATCAAATAAGTGGACTTTCTCTTTTCATGAAAGGGGTGAAACTACTTTCTCTCATCTTCACTGGAGAGATTTGTAGACAATATTCCTAAGGATTTGGTAAAAGCTGATTNTTTCTCTCCTCTCCCTCTATTGGGTTTCTTTCCTGTTTACTTGGCCACCTGTAGTAATAAAACTGCTGCTTGGGTGAAGCTTTCTGTGGTGTCTCAGTTTCAGCTTCCACATCCCTTTCGGACCCCTATTTTCCCTGGAACATTTGGACAGAAGTTATCTCAGCAACATTCTATTTTCCTTTCACTGTCACTCAGTTGAGATCAGCTCTATAGGGTTTGATAGATGGAGTTATGGGGGTTTGGAGGTCAATCATTATCACTAAACAAGACTTTAAAAGTCTGTGACAAGTTATTTCACCATTGCCTGCACTGCTCTGCATCTTTTGTGAATTGTGGGCTGGCCAGGGCACAGCGATCCTGCAATGAGAAAAAGCTGAAGTAGCACCCAATAGAGAAGCCCAGTGCTTACCTATCCTTCTGACTCTCATCAGTGTTATCACTGTGGCATTGGTGCTTCAAAATTGTAGTCTTCCAAAGGCTGTTTGAATTGAATTATGAAATAACAGGAACTAACCCAAGATCAGAAAGGACAAACATGTTCAGTGCTCTGAGCTGAACCATCTGGTCTCATTGCTGTAACTGATTTATTAGAAAACTCAAGTTTTTGCCTGGGCAGGACCAAAGGCTGGTTGCAGGGCATGTAAACACCTTAATGTTTAATTTATGAGATGGTAAGCTAATAGTTTTTGGCAGATTTAGTAAGGTCTCTAAGTAAATAAATAAATAGCTTCTGATTAGTCAAGGAGTTTAAAACAACCACAATAACCTCACCCAAAAAACATTGCAGACTGCACTGACTTTTCTTTTATTCCCAGGCACCATCAGTGCATTGTTTCAGAAAAATTAAAGTAGTCTAGATGACAAAATCAGAATGTAAGCTTCAAACAATAAAGGGAAGGTCATTTGGGGAAATGCCTAGGGTAGCTGTTTTTTCCAGCTCAGTGAGAGATCTCTTGATGTACATTGCTTTGGAGCTTACTGTTGAAAAAAAAAATCAGTTCAGTATTTATTTACACAATGATGTTTGGTGGTAGAAATACTTATGAGTGGAGCTATCCTCTTGTTACTGTAACATGCATTGCAAGAATTAAATGTGTTGATGTGTCCTAAACAAATTTATATTCTCTTCTGAGAAAAAATCAAAATTATACATGTTAAATATATTAACACGACATTTTACAAAAAGATAGCTCATTATATATCATGTATTTCTACGAGTTACAGTTAACTTTGTAACTCATGAGTGATTGAGCACAACAGAACTGGAAGTGAGTTAGGAAACATTATCAGTAGAAATAAATAGCAGGTAGAGAATCAGTCTGCTCTACAAGTTCTCTTTATGGGACACCAACAGTCATGGTGGACTATGCTATGATGGATTTTAATATTTTATATTAAGTGCTGAAGCTTGATTAGTATGTTGGTTGAAGGGTCAGTGCATGGTGATCCTGCCAGTGGCTTCAATGTAAGTAATAAGCAGGCATGTGTAGATAAAAAAAGGTTTGTGTTGTACTTTTTATTCTTCCTCCTGAAACTATTACTATCAACACAAAGACAGACAGACAAGAAGGAGGAGAAAAAGAATTGTTTGTAATTTTTGATAAATGCCTTATCAAGCAGCATGGAGATCTTATTTCCCAGAATTTTCAGACAACAGCCAGTGGAGAAGTTGATAATGAGTTTAGAAGATAACTCACCTGAAATATGGGTTATCCTATAAAGAAATTGTTCCTTGTATCTTGATTATATAGGAAATGTAAACAACTCATCTTCAGTGTCTCAAGGGACACAACAGAAGTGCAACTCAAACTGAACTTCACTATGATGCTCTGTGACAATGGCTTCTGCAAACTCTCCACAAAAGGTGAATGGACATGAGCAGGGAGGTTAACTTTCCTCTGACCAGTGCAAGAATTGGGGGTGCAGATTGCTAATAATGGGAGGGTAAAAGAGAGAAAATTTACTAAAGCTGGAGAAAGCTGCCTTATAGAGAGATATGACAAAAAATTACTTGTTCTGTATGGCTTCCCAAAGAAGTGATTTGCTTATGGTCTGGAAATAAAAATAAACAAATATTAAAAGACTATTTAAGCTAGCAGAAAAATAAAAAGAACTCCTGGCTGGAAGCTGACACCAAACAAATTCAAGTGAGAAATAAGGCACAGTTTTGCAGCAGCAAAGGTATTTAACCTTCAGATCAAAATGGCAAGGGCATCTCCATAACTTTGCATTCAAATCCAGATGAGATGTTTTTTCTGTAAAATGTTAAACATAAACTACTAAGGTGAGTACAAATGAAAATGAAATTTAATGACCTATGACATACAGGGTCAGAATGGATGATCTAATGGATCCTTCCTGTCTTGAACTGTATGAAAAAGTTAATGGAGCTGCACCATTTTACAGAGATGAAGAATCTGTCTTTCATGTCCATTACTCAGCACCCTTTTTTCCTATTTTTTTCTGTAAGTACATTTAGAAATGGCTTTCCTTTGAAGGTTTTATTCCATGTATTACTGCACCGAAACACTGAAGGACTATCAACTCCTCACATTGAATTTGTTTTGCAAAAATATTTCAATTTTTTAAAAGCATTAATGCCATCCTTGTCCTCATCTAATGTCAAACAAATATACTTAGCAGAAGGGTCTTTGTACTCAACATGTTTGTGTCCCTAATTAATTCAGATCTAATCATTCACTACATCTTCATTCCCATATTTCTCCTCCTCTGCATCTCTGAGGTTTTTGGTAATTAGAGGGTTGGAAATATGAATACTCATAGTCTTGTGGGTTTTTTTACCTTCTTTTTCTTTAAGCAGAATTTTATTCTCACCTCTGTTCTTGCCCCAGAGGTCTATACAACATCCCTAGTGCTGTTCTTTTTCTTTTTCTATCCAGTAGCTTAATCCCAGATTGATTCATTATATTTCTCCGAGGCTCACTATAGCAATTTTTCAGATCTGATTTTTCTCCTGATACACACAGCTCTATTTTGCCCCAGTCTCTTTCATGTTTTTGTCTTCCAGAAAGTCTGGAAGCCCTGTGTTTAGAATTAATATCCTTTCCTGGGAATAAGTCATGTTTCTCATGTAAGTACTACACTGCCATGCATTTGATTACCAGATGTTCATATTTTGAATATCATATTTCTGTAATGGCACCTCCAGAAACAGTATCCTAGTTACACACTGGATGTAGAGGCACTCCATGAATATTTTATAACTCTGCTCATGGAAGATTATGCTAAAGTGTCTTTTATAGCTTAGTTACATGGTGAATCAGTTATTCTATTGTTAAGGAAGTTCTTTTTAACCATTCTATTATGGTTGGTTCTGTTAGTTCTAAGCCTCAGCTTTCAATGCTAAAGTATAAGTAATTATACACTATTTTTCTTCTTGTGATAGTATGTCTAAAAAAAGGGCCCTTTTTTTAGGGGCCTATTTTCACTCTTTTGGTGAGGATCCAAACGTCATAAAGTATAGTGGGAATTCTAGTTTTGAGCAGTAGAATTTTCTGTGACTGACTGAACTAGTGAGTCCTTTTATTCAGTATCATAACCTTAGTAGCAGGCAGTATCAGAAGTTTGAATGGAGAGTGAAACAGTTGTTCAAAGGGGAATTTTTATTTTAAACATGTCAGGCACTGACTGATTTTTTGACATGAAGCATATCTACTATTTATCCATAATATTTTCTTTTTGATTTTTGGACCACTCTTTAAATTCTCCTGATGCCTTTTAGAAAAGGATATTCCATTAATTGTATTCATCTTTGAAGTTTATGTAGAAGGTGTGAACTTACATCCATATCCCAACCCCAAATATATTAAAATCATTTCCTGCCTCCAGCAGTCTAGGAGGTGTACTTTTTTCCCAGCATCAACTTATTCCACAGGACATGAAGCATGTTTGATAGTCTTTTGGTGATTCCTTCTTACTGAAGAACTCAATTATTTAAAATTGTAGCAGATTTAATTCTACTTTTTCTCTTCTCTGCAGCTGAATAATTTCAAAGCCTTGGTTCTCTGAAGTTTTAGGTTATATGTACATTTAATATTTCTATCAACTGGTAAACTTATTCCTTAATGTGTAGTAGGGATGAAAAATTTAGTAGCCAAAGCTTTCAAATAGTAAAACCTTTAACAGCTTAGTAATTTGGTTCTCAAGTAGAATTTGGACAGGCATACTAAAAGAAATTACATTTCTAAGAAATTCCTTATTCTGGGCCTTCTTTTAAAATATTTGAAATCGAACAAAATTTTAGCTTGTAAACTAGCTGTGGAGTAGAAAGTAAACTATAGGTAAATTCAGATGTGAGCTAGACCCACTGTGGATCCCTTTTAGTGGCTAACACTTAGTATCCTGTTTGTTTTCAGTTACAATGGCCAACATTGAATCTGTGGGTGGGAAAAGACACCAGTTTCCTACCATTAATATTGAAACTGCTTTCATTTTGCAGGATTTTAGATGGAGCAGTGGCTTTTCATTTTTATTAAAAAGTCTACAGGTTTTGACATTTTAACCAAAAGAAGTTAATTTATTAAATTTTTGGGAGGAGATAGGTTTAGGTGAAAAAGTTTTATCAGAAATAAAAATAAATGTTGAATTTAAGATTATGGTATTAAGGAAAACTTTTTCATTTCCCCATAAGCAGAAAATAGCAATACTCACGTGGTCACTAACAGCCATCAGTATTTTGTGGGAGAGTTTAAGGTAATTAAATTACAGTGATGCTGATGTTCTCTGATGCAAACATATTTGTTGGATGATGCAATCTAGGCTTATCTTCTTTCTTGGTCTTTTTAATACACTTGTAAATCTGAGAGGTTCAAATGTGTGTCTTACTCCATCCAATAGTTGTAAGAGAAATGAGAATGGGAAATGTGCTTAATTCCTTCACTAAGAAATAACACCAAACCCTGAAATCCTATATACAATATATATTATTCTTATGGACTTATTCGTACTTGTATATGTAATTGTAATATATACTTAAAAAGAAACCCCACTGAACATTTTCTAATAATTCTTAGCTTTTTTTTTTTTATGTTGCTATCTAGTGGATGGTTCTATCAAATTATGTGTCACAACCACAGGATCTTACTTCTGTTGGGAATATTTTCCTTCTCGCTATCTTTTGGGATTTCTTTTTTCCCCAGGTGCACTACTTTATATCTGTACTAAATTTCTTCCACTGTGAGAGTTTGCAGTCAAACCATTCTTCCACAAATCAGGGCAGGTCATGACAGTGAAGGCTACGTGAAGCATGTGCTAGAAAAGTTTGCTTCAGAGTACAATTGTGTGGGAGAGTAGTAGAGTTCAGAGGCAGCTAGTTCCTGCAGTAGGTTTTCCATCTCTGGCAATGGGCAATCATACAGATTTTATTTTCCTTTAGAGCAATAACTCTTGAAACAGAGTAAGTACCAAGGGAATGCAGATGCAGAGTCTGAGATTTTGCATTTTTTTCCTTTTCTATTTAAAAAAATGTAAATGAAAAGTACTATTTTCAGCATTTCCTTCTAATTTATAGCAGTTCTTCACCAGGATAATAAATACCAAATTATTTACTTCAGAGGATTGAGAGGATTACTTAGTTAATGTTTAAAAAGCACTTTGAAGATAAAAAGCACTATTGAGCTGCTTAAGACTTACTGAATAGTTAATTATCTAAAGGTCCCATTCTCCCCCCTACAGGTTATTTCTACGTAGGGGAGAGTAAACTCTGAGCTTCATATCATGACTTTCAAAGCCAGGCTTTTTAAATCTTATTGGTTTCAAAAATTTGCTTTTTTTTAGTAGCCTGAATCTGATTTCTTTGAAGTCAATGGCAAAAGTCCAACACTGAAAAAAGTCCACTGAAGCTTAATGTAGCTGTTCAGAAACAATGGTTAGAGCCCCTATCCACTTATTTATATTTTGTCTTAGAGTGTATATATGTATATGTGTACATATACATACACGTACACTCACTTATGCATACACATGTATATGTACACACGGTGGTTTGTGGACAAGTAAGATACATTTTTTAACTTGGGACTTTAGGTATATGGACCTCATTTCTTCATAAGGAGCCACCTTTAGAGGGACACACTGACCTTGCTGGGAGCTTCCACAAGCAAAATGGATCTCATTACAAGATCTGAACACAACAGATGTATTATAACAGCGGTGGGAAAACATTCTTGAAAAGGTTCCACTTTGCTTCTGTTCTCTGGACCCCTCACAGCTAACAGAGATACCTCCTATGAAGAAATGGAGAAAAGGAAAGTTTTGCAATTCGGCATTTGAAGTCGGCCATTGTCCACAACAGAAACATTGAAGGTAGTCACTAGTCATTCTTCCTTCAATATCTCAGCTGCTAAAAATATCATAAGTAATCAGTGTAAGGTAAATATAACTCTTTGCTGAGGACAGGTATCTTCCTTTGAACTAAATAGTCTGGAAAAAAACATTGCACGCATACCAGATTTTTACTATAGAAGACATTGGTCCCCCAAATACCTATGCATACGTTTAATTTTGCAAACATTAAATACCTCCTGATTGTGGTATGACTGATTAGAAGTCAGATGTTAAGTATTTGTTAATACTAGCATAATTATGGTTTAAATTTATCAATATATGCCATTTGAGAAAAAGTCATGAGAGTTATAAATTTAACTGAAGTTCATAATTGATTCCTCCCTAAGACAAAGAACAGTATCTCAGCCTGAACTCATTTAAATCTGACCTTTTAATGTTCTACAGCAGCATACTATCTCATGATTTTAGCTATGTTGGCTCTTAAATCAGGGTCTAGATGTAAAAGGTCACACTGAATTCTTCACTTGCATTTTTAACAAGACCCATTCTGAAGCTTTTTCATGATTAATACCAAGAATATGCAGGGATTGTTAGAGGAAAGTAAAGGAGTTAGAAGAGATTTGATTAACAAATTGGTTTCTGTATACCCTATTCTGTTTGCAAGCACACACTAATCTTATGGCATGAAGCACAGCTAAAGAAGTGACAGCTAAAACAATGATAT
This sequence comes from Campylorhamphus procurvoides, assembly GCA_013396655.1. Taxonomy (NCBI): domain Eukaryota; kingdom Metazoa; phylum Chordata; class Aves; order Passeriformes; family Dendrocolaptidae; genus Campylorhamphus; species Campylorhamphus procurvoides. The sequence goes on along the minus strand of WBMV01007693.1, from coordinate 790,014 downwards.
AAAATATAAAAATGAGTTTACCTTTAGAGTGAGAAAGTAAATCTTCAGTTAAGAAAAGAATGTATGGTCCATGTGTGTCAGACATTTCCAAAGTACAGAAGGTAATTATAAGTTTATGGCTTATGTTTCTAAAATATTCCTCTCCCACAGGATCTCATGAAATATGTGTGTGTTTACAGGAAATTGTGGAAATAGTGACTCATCTTTTCAATAATTTACACAGGATAATTTCTTGAAAAGCAAGATCAGCAGTGGGGGGTTTATCTGGATTGCAAAGAATTTTGGTTAGCTACCTCTGGATACTCTCAAAACAAGAGTTTTCAGAGCAGTATCTAAGTGACCCTTGCTCTATGGCAACACAATTTTGCTGCTAGATGCTCCAGTCCTCTAAATCCTAGCCTTCTATCTGTCACTAGCTTCATTTTCTGTCTGATGTTCTATTTTCCAAATACTTTTGTATGGAAATATCACAACATATTCCTAACACATGGAAACATCTCAGGTTTCTCCAGTGTTCGTATGTCCTCTCTGTAAGCTATGGTATTTTTCATAAATATGATTTGAGAGACTGAAGGCATGTGTTGGTCAATGGGTTCCAGAAAGTGGTCAAAACCTAAATTATCTGTTCTATTCTCAAACACTTCAAAAATGGACAGAATGACATCACTGAGGGAAATGAAACACTAAACATTATGACACTGCTAAGTTCAATTTAAGTAGACAGAGGAATATATAGGCTGTGTCAGAAAAACATCACACAATACACACAGTTAATTGAACCCCACCTTAATTACCAGTCCAGTGAGTCAGCATAGTGAAGTCCAGTGATGCTCCCTCTAAGCAGTCTCTGTGTCAAGCTCTTGGGCAGAGGCTCAGCACTAATGTGTAGCAGCTCCACCTCAGGCACTCTGCTTCTACACTGCTGGCTGTCCACACAGCAATGTTCCCCTCAGCCTCTACTACCAGATGTCTTTATGGCCAAATGTTGGCGCAAGCTGCCAAACAGATCACAGAACAACCCTCTTCCAGCTTTCAGGTACTATTCCCAATTTTGATCCACCACACCAAGGCTCATTACACTCAGATTCTCTTGGCATGTCAGACATGGCTCATTATGTTCAGGCCTTGTTTGCAGTGTCCTTCTGGCTATGGCTCATTATATTGTCAGTCCTTGGTTAAGGCAAAGCCATGATGTTCCCATGTCAGTTGAAGGACATTGCCTATAATCCTCCACCCAAAGTAAGCGTTTATTGCTGTCAGATGTTAATTTATGAAACTCCGGGATGGTTCTGTACATCAGGTTTCTGCGTACTAAGTGCTGGAGCTGCCTGTAGGTGGTCTAGTTTGTGACATAATTTACAAGACCTGTTTGAGTTCCTCCAGTTCCCATCTGAAAACCATGGCTACAGTGGAAACAGGGATAGTGCATAAGCAATACGGGGATGATGTAATTTTTCCTTGGCTACAGGAACTGCAAGAAAGTGGATAGAATCACCACAACACATAAAAAATAACTGCAGGATATTGTTATAATGATGTAGAAATATAATGAGCTCTTTCAAGTATTTCTTATAGACACCCCTGTAGAACCTAACAATATTTTCGTAATGAAGAAAATTCTGAGCTTTATTGCTAAAAAATAGGGCAGGTTCTTGCAAGTGCTCAAACAGAACATGATATCCAGCATAATGAGCATGTTAAATGAATAGCCACAGGATACAGAAATTGTTCTACAAGTCTGCTCCATTAATCTCTAAAGAGAGAGAGAATCTGCTCTGGAATTTTGTTTTGGTGTTTTCTAATTTAAAGCTTATTGTAGTCTTCATTTCATTCTAAGTCTGCAAATAGTAGCTAATGAAATTTGACCTCAGAGACAGAGAGTAAAATAAATAATATTAGTAGTCATCAATTAAAAATGCAAAACCTATCAGCACACACTTTAAAAGTATGTATGTAAATTTCTGTATTTCTGAATTGTAGAAGTATTTTAAATTCTTGCAGTGACCTGCATGACCTTTTCGTCAATACACCCCACATGAATAATGCAGCCACCCCAAACTCATGCCATTAAAAATTGTAATAATTGTCTGACATGCACATGTAACATTACACCAGGGATCAATTTGGCCCAGAGCATTCCATTAAAACACAAAGTGAGTTTCAAATGTATATGTTAAAATGAAACATCAGCTATAATGAAAACAGAAGTAGAACAGAGTGGGCTAAGGTACTAGAGTGCATTTTCCTTTAGAGAAAATTTTGCCATGCTTATACTATACCTAATGCCACTCCATATTTGAAGTACAATCAATTCACATTCTATTTTGCTTTTAAAATTCTCCTATGAAAGGTATAAGACAATCAATGTGCTGTGCTCTAGAGAGATGGTGGCATTATTTGAATTGCTATTGCTATTTAATATTTAGTTTTCAATAAAGCCTTGATTATGGTTCGTTTTATTAACTACCATTCGAGTACTCAGGAAAATGTGGCAGCCAATCTAAAGTTCAGCATTTCTATTTGAATAAGCTTTGGTAAGCTCAAAAAAAGACAGGTAAAACACAATAGAGTGGACTGGTTATTATTTGTCCCTCACATGTTACCCCTGAACATTCAGAGACTGACATCAGTCCACCGTCTGGATATTCTTGTATCACTTCATATAGCTGCGTATTATACTTTAGGATACCTAAGAAATCATTTTGTTGGAATGAATGGGTTTTTTAAGTGATTCTAAAGACCTTTGACACTGCACAGTAGAGTATTGGATGTTACACAGCTTTAAAAGATTGTCTTCGTAACACTCTGCAGAGTTCAGCCCTTCACTTTAGTAGTAAGGAATTCAGTCACAGTAGATGAAAACTAAAAAGCTGCTGGTGTGGGTGTGTTTTCTCCCAAGCACAGAATCTACTTCTATTAATGGCCTAGTCACGACAAGGGTATTCCAAAGTGTATAAGAGGTACAGCAATAGTGGATTAATGATAGGAAAAGGTAATTTAATACTTTAAAAATCCTGGACACATTTTGGCTTTACCAAAGAGTGCAGGCGAAAGTTCTATTAATGTATTTACATGACTTTATTGGGGTTGCTAGTGAGGAAAGTGGTTTGCCTTGACACCAGATGCACATGGAAGTGTTAATGTGTCTGTGAAAGTATTGTGAGGCAGACTTATCCCAAAAGACAATACATGTACCCTTTGGAGTCATACATCTTTAAAGCCATGGTGGCTGCTATGCTCATTGGTATTTTTGAATCTCAACTATTATCAATATATTTATTGTGTAAAATGAATACCTACATTTATGCACTGCACCACACTGTAAGCTATTTATTAGCTGAAAGAGGCAGCCAATGCTTCACAACTTGCCAGTCTGTGTGAAGTTTTAAGGACATTAGTATTAGAGTTGATGTCATCGTATGTGCCTGTCGTCAGTGTACATTGTATGTGTCACACTGCCGGTGACTAATTTTATGTAGCCTCACAGTTTTAAGACTAAATCTTTAGTCCACTGATTCTGCATTGACTAAAACAAATTTACTTTTTCAATTTCTTGCTTAATTCTTCAAATTAGAACATAAACAATTTCTTAATATTCATACAGAAAAAGGTCAGATTTTATGCAAAACAATACAAATTTGTTATATTTCAGATTTAATATGATAAACATCATATTTCAGCCCATAGTGAACTCCGTAACAAAGGGGTAAACAGAGATTTGGGAGAGAAATATTCAGAGGTCTGTTACTAACATTTTAATACTGTTGAATATGAAAGTTCCTGAAAGTTTCCATCTTATATAATTATTGTCCTTACAAAAGCATTTCCAGACACAGAAAAGGGCTAAACTTAGTAGCAACCAACCTGTCATCCTGCCTCATTTTTCAGCATTTCTGCTTTTCTTGGAGGTCATTTTTAATGAGTATGTACAACCACCTGAAAAATCAGGTGCATAAATTAACTACAAATCAAGGTCATTAAAATAAAAAAAGAAAAATTTAATTGCCAGTTTCTATATATAAGTCCACTCATTATCATGTAGTATATATGCATGTTCATAGTGTGCATGTTTATCTCATAGCAATTAACGAGGCACAGAAGAAAAATGATGTTTTCATTGCGTTGCAGTCCTGAAACTGCATACAACATGAAGCAAAAGAATTTTCTTTCAAATTTATATGTCAGTGGTTACAGTTGAAATAGTGTTATCATGATTTAAATAGCAAGTGCTTAATTATTTCTGTGTAACATTTCCCCACATTTAATATCACTGTCTGTCTGGAGTGGCTGTTGACCTAATTTTCAATTAATTGCAATGAGAATAAAAACATGCCTTTAAAGCAGCGACTTCTTTTTTCCACTGGATTACCCATGACAGTTGAAATGGTGAATATATAATTGACAGACTGTTGCCACCATCAAAAATGAACCGGCATTATGACCCAAAATCTTACAAAATAATAATGGCATCAAAATATATACAGAATGTTGAGATTAGAACTCTGTAGAAAATATCACAATTATTTATAAGGCAGAAAGAAATTTAATATCTACAAATACAAAATGAAATGTCTATGCATTTGTGTATTAACACAGTTATTATCCTATGAAATATCAGGTGATAGCCATGTTTTTTAGGTAATTTTGGGATTTGTCTGAGTAGCATAATCAAGATTTGGCATTACACTCATAAAAAAAAGGGAAAATGTTTTCCTTGCCATCAAAGAAAGAGCAGAAGATCATAAGGTAAAAAAAGAAAATAAGGTAAAAAAACCCCATTCATTTACTGTAACACGCGTTGCTTAAAAAAATTACAGAATATGTACAGAAAAAGAATGTAGACACTTATATTTGCAATTTTGATGAAGGTATTTAGATTCCTGGACTCCACAGTGGAATTCAGAAAAATAAGTGAAATGCTATGGATACCTGCAGGAGTAAAAGGTAAGCCATGAACCTCCAATTGAAATTTCAATATGATGAGTAAATTATCCAAAAAGGAAATTATGAGAAAGTGAATATGATTTCTAACCTTTCATAACTGTCCACTAAGGACCAGCACTGAGAATAGCTCAGTTGGTTGGAGAATGGCGCTAATAATGCCAAGGTTATGGAGTTGATCCCTAAACACACCATTCATTTAAGAGGTGAACTTGATGATCCTTGTGGGCCCCTTCCAACCCAGAATAGATTATGATTCTGTGACTAATCAGTGTGCCTCTCCAGCAGCTAGCCATTTAATCTTCCTTTGAATATTTCAGGTATGATTACTGTTTGTTTAAAATTTCACTGCTGGAGTAGAACAAAAAGAACATGACATTGTCACTATGATATAAAAAACTTTGGTCCAGTTTCAGTTATCTTTAATCTTAACTCATTTATCTTAATCTTATCTGTCTTAGCTCCCACTGAAACCCAGGTGAATTATTTACCTAAATACTTCTGTACATATGATGCCTAGAAGTCAGAACACTAGTCAAAAATGTTTAAGACCTAAAATTGAGGTTCTCTGCTGCCTGAGGTGATTCACAGCCAATATTCTCAGAGACTGAGCTAGTCCTGCCATCAGCCACCAGTTTAGCTACCATCAGATGACATAATCAGTATATTAGTTTCACCAATTTTGAATCAATTTTATTATGGTGGTTCAAGAACTTTAATGCTAATAACGCACACAGATGAAAACTAAAGTCAACAGATGGCAAATACTCCCAAAGTACCTGTGACCTCTCAGTTGTGCATCCAAGCATAATTCCTTCTACCTTTTGCTTTTTCAGAAACATCTCTCAAAGTAAACATCTGTAGAGCAAATGGGTAGCGATTAGGATGTTGCTGACATCTCAGAACACAGGATGATTGCATACACTTCAAGTAATATTCAAGCTGTAACTTACAGCATTAGAGACATTTACTGTATGCTTTTCACTCAGCACTGTTATAGTGATGGCCTGTATTCAGTGCCTGCTAGAAAAATTAGCCTTAGCTAATGTTGTTTATGTTATTTGTCTCTTTCTGTTTCATTATTCACCATCATTTGTTGTTGATACCTACACTATTAGCACCACATGAATCACCTTAAAATAATTTAATCAGTCAAGATCTCCTGTCACATAATATTGGTCAGCTTAGGCTGCTCAGGTATTAAGTGACAGCATAATGTAGTTCAGTGGCTGAAAATTGAAGGAGATCACACTTGTAATATTGATTGCATTCTTATTATTTGGACTTCAGGTTGTTTGCCCTTTAGTAGGTCCTTCATCCGGCATAGCTCACTTGGATGACAAGGGTCAACAGTGGCCATTAGTAGCTATTAGTGTGATACAACTCACAGATGCCACCCATTGCTAACTCTCAGACTGGCAATCATTCCCTGTAAAATTACTTTTAAGTATGTGAGTCAAGCATGACAGTATTGTCTTGATCAACCATGGACAGTCCATTATCAGCAAATACATAATACATATTCAGGACTTGGATTAAAAAAAAAAAATCTGTATTTTTCTTTTTATTCACAGTGTTTTTCATTTAGCTGGATAAAAGGATGGCTGAAGACAGAAATATGTGAGAAGATCAAGGAAGATGAAACATAGACCAGAATTACATATAGGCTGATAAAATTATAAGATCTCATATGACTAAGCTTGTATGTAAGACTTTAGTCATCATTGTGAGAGGTTTTCAACTGATTAGTTGGACAAAAAAGAATCTGAAGAAGACCACACAGCCAAATTCAGTAATTTTCTTTTTAACGGTTAATTTATGGACTTGTACAGAAACCTGTACAGCACAAAATACAGTGGAAGGTAGATATGATTCCTCTCTTTACTTTGACATTTGATGTGTCAAAGAGACAGTGAGAAATGACATTTACACCAGGTAGATAACTCCTTGGTTAGTTATGGCTGTTCTTACTCTTTTCTGCAGATGTTGTGTTTCAGATGCTGAATCTGCAGTACTGAACTATTTCTCTGGCTTTTGGCTATGAAGTAATTGTCAAAACCCAAGCTTATGAGGGGTGCATATTTGACCACTATGAGGCCTTTTCCATGAGCTGATTAGGTTGTTTTTAACCTCTGAAACCCCCAAGTCAATGTCACAGGGAAATGGGATTTTGAAAGCATGGTGCCATAGATGAACAAAATACACCCTGAAGACATTATGTAGATGTTTCGTACCCATATATATAGCATTTAATTGTTCTAAGTAACTAAGTGAAAATTAGTGCATGATGAACAAAAATAAATAGGGCATCCTTGAAAAGAAAGCTATGGAAGAGACAGCAGTTTATTTTGTTATTTTTTCTTTTAGGACACTAGAGGCACTTACTTAGACACTTAATACTGGATTTTACTTGGACAATTTAAACCAAGGACGCTTCATTTATGAGGCAGTTCAGGTATGAACTGTTCATACTCATTTACATTAATTTGCAATAGCATTCTGGAATCAGAGTGATTTGAAAGACTAAAAAAGCACTCCTCTTCATAATTTTCTATAGAGAATATTGATGAAAATTGTATTCAAAAATTGTACATCTGAGATCAAAGTGTTTTTCTTATTATCCCTTGGATGCTATCTCTATATTTTTGGATTTTTATTTTTTTTTAAGTATATATTCAGGATTTTTTTCATGGACAGAAACAAATGCATATGGCCCCTTTGTGTTTCTGTTCCATTATTCATTGCATTTTTGTGATCGCATATCAGGACCCAGGATATTAAAGGAAGATGAGACAGAGAAGCTAAAGATACACAGTAGATGAGGGGTTTTCCAAGCAAACTTCTGGGGAAATAATACCCAAGTAATAGAAAGAACCTGTCAGGATCTCAAAGTACCTTCTGGTATTTGCTGATATCTTTAGGAATACAATTATGATAGTTCTTGTAAATAGAAGAGAAAAACATCTGTCTAATTTATATCCTCATCAGTCCTTGTGCACAGGTAATCCTCTTTGTTTAAGGATTTTGTTGGCTTTTTTAAATAGTTAATCTCTGTCCTTTTGATCTCTCTGCTTCATAAAAAATACAAGTGCAAGATCTATGTTTATTTTCATGATAGGAAGTCCAGAATTTTCCTTGCTAAAGGGCAACAATTTTATCTCTATGTCTTCACATGTGTTAGTAAAGAAAATTATGGTTAGAAGGAAAAAAAAAAAAGAGTGAGGAAGATCTGTACTGTGCCACTGATTCTGCAGCTCCAGATGGTAGAATACTGCAAATCATGCAAACTCCGATGACAAATCTCAAGAGGAAACATTTCCTTACCAGGTATGCCTTTATGTAATGCCACAGAGAGAGATGTGATGCATACCAAGAACAAGGGTATAGGCCACAAAATTTGAAGTTGTGAGTAGCTATTGTCTGTAGTTTTCTCAGGTATCCTCACAGTTTACTGGGAAGACGTTAGATAACTGGAAGCAGAAAGGCACTTGCTTCTCCCCACTAAGGGGAAAGAGGAGAGAGGAAATCTGGCACCTCTGGGTACCACACCTAGGATAAGGTTTAGTTATCCATGGGCACTATCAAAATACAAGATGTTTGTAGGTTTTGAGAGATGTATTGGCTGTGGAAGCTGATTTATATGTTATGCACATAAATTTTAATATAAATGAAGCTTCTTCCTCCAGTGGAAAAGACTTTAGAAACTTTGGAGCCACATATTTACTTGAGCTTCCATCCTTCACTCTGAAGGCAACCAAATGAAGTCACATGTCAACAACATAGAAATACTGCTGAGCAGCAGGGTGAAAAGAGAGTTTGCTGACAAGTAATGAATAGCAAGAGAAGATAAAAATCCCAGGCAGCACTAATGGTCCTCAAATAGTCTTGTGGGAAACAGAATCCCTGTAAGTCAGAATCTTGAACTTCAAGGTCTGCAGTTTCTTAGCTGAACATTATTAGGAAATTTTAGAGCATTTTGTAGAATCTAATATAGCTGTTCCATAACTGATCTTTTAAAGAAATTCTAACATTGCATTTTTCCTATGCAAAATACTTCAGATTTTATATCCACACTTTTACATTTTTTATTTTGAATTTTCAATTCAACAAAACTAGACAATATCAAAACAGCTGAGTGTTTTAAGCGCTATGCATATCAAAATGAATGAATATTTTTGACTCTGAAAAGAGCACATTTGGAGAAGGTTAAGATTTGTTATATCTGCATAGTCTCAGACTTATTCCAGTCTTCTCTGACCAGATCAACTTTGAAGGTTGTAGTGTTATCATATACAGAATACTGGAGCATTGATATATATAACTGCCATGCCTTAATCATTAGTTAGCTTGTCTAGTCTGTCAATCATCCACAGCTATTTATCAGTTTTTTATTCTGTTTTACTTCATTGGTAAAAGTACTGAGTAGGTTCACAATTTATACTGATATCAAGAACTCAAGAAATGTTTTTTTCTAGTCCTTCAATTCAGAAGTTTCTGTTCTATTTAGTGTAAGATCTATAGATATTTATTGTACTAATTTGCAATCAGTTTATCTTACAGTATTGATTCAAATGTGGCACAAATGCTATTGCATCCATTTACTTATTTTTATCAACTAAGTTAGAAATTCTGTTGCAGAATGAAATTGGGTAGTTTGACAAGACAGAATATGTGTAAATTCAATCCTGTCATTTTATAAATATGTCTGGCATTGTGTTCTACATATTATTTTTGTCAGCCCCCAAATTAGTGTTTCCATATTTTCTATGGAACTCATGCCAGGCTAACCAGTACAAATATATTCACTAAATATTTATACATTTTCTGTCTCATCCCTAAGAATTAAACTGTTTCTAGCTGAAAAGGTGTCTTTCCCCCTCTCCTAATATGATAACATATATAATATGTAATAGAATACATATTAAAATATCCTCCCTATTTTTCTTTTGTCCACCATACATTTTCCTACCGTCTTAACAGTAAACTCAAAATTGGTTTCTACTATAATTGAAGCATTTTTCCCCTGTTTTTGATATATTGACTTGTATTAAAAATTTCTGCCTTCAGCAGAAGTTGAAGCCATAGTTAAAGCAACTATTTTTGTATTTCACAGATTATTTTGGCCTTCCACTATATTATTTTATGGATCTTGCAATTAAATAATTTTTCATTGACTTTTTCCGTGTGGTCACTTCATGCATAATTTCCAGCAGCTTAGAATATTTGCCACCAGTGAAGACCAAGGATGCAAAAGCATGGACCAGGCAGCCTTCTTTCCTGCATTAACCCTGCCCAACACAGTATGGTTTCTCTGTCACATGACAGGGGAGAAGCTGCATCCTATTCTTTGTCTTGTTTTTAAGGAAATGAGGTGATGATCATTATTTCCCAGGCAACCACTAACCTTGAGGCTAATCCATTTTAATCCATGACTTTGAGGGCCAAAATAGTTATTATGTGTTGGGTAAAGTTTTCTGGAGTTTTTTGTTTGTTTTTTTAATTCAGTAAATATTTCTTTATTGCCATGTACACAAAACTTCACATGTGTACCTCCCAGTTTATATAAAAATAGTTTTCCTTTTTTATTTGCACATATTATGGGCATGAATTTTTAAAGAAACTCATCTGATTTTCTGAACTGATAGTCTGTATATTTTTTTACTTTGGCATTGTTAATATTTTCCTTTAGATGCATTTAAAACCTATACTTCTGATTTACCAGGAATTCTGAGAGAGAGAGATGTAGAATACTGTAGAATACTGAATATGTACAATGTTTCTCCTATCTAGTCTTCTTTTACATAGTTTATCTTTTTTCAATATGCAGTAACTAGCTACATTAGCATTCAAGTCATGAATCATCCCATCAAGTCTCAGGAATGTAAGTTATCCTATTACTTTTCCACAATGCGAATTTCTCATTCCTTTTGGTTATTAAGGAGTCTCTTAAGAGTTGTGTATAAGCAACTGAAAAATGTTCCCCTTTTACTTTGTGGAGCTTTTTTGTTTGGTTGAGTTTTTTTGTCATATCAGTTCAGTTTATTCATGAGGCTGCAGATTTAAATCTAGTGCAGGGGTAACCAAGCTAGCTGTAAACGAGCCATTTTAGGTATTAGCAGCTGTCAAGTTGCCACAGCATAAAATTCAGCTTAGGCTAATATTCTCAAATATTATTGGAAAGTTCACCTGAAACTGGGATTGTGTTCTGTTTGCCTTCTTAGTTCATAATAGTGCCTACTTAGTGCCATCTCAGCTGCTGGAGTCAGCTCACAAAAATGTGACCCACAAACTTAGCCCCTCTGCTTCACAAGAGTTCCCCTATTAACAGTAAAATTTCTATACTTTCAGTGTAAGAAAATCTTTAAGAATGTGGAACACATATCCTGCTCCCATCATGATGTCTTCTTCAAAGACATTTCAGTTACTTATAGTTCAGATAGTTCAGAAGCCTCTGACAATAAGGACTGATAAGTCACTAAGGCAGTGAAGGAGACCAGGACTTATGAAACAAAGCACCGATGCATGTATGTGCAGTGATATTTGAAAATAATGCACTAACCTTTTAAAAAATATACACAGGGTTTAAAATAAACCAAACAAAAAAATCTAAAGCCTCTTACTCCTAGGCCTCCTCTTGAAATATATCACATTTTACATTCACTTCCAAAACTCTCTAACTGCTTCACTCTCGTTTTAAGCATGAGTGCCAGATGGCACTTGCCCTCAGGCCCAACATACCTTCTATGTCTTGTCACTTCTTTTGTTTTAATGTGCTTTCTGAGAAAATGATCCCCTTTCCAAAGCTGCAGCAAAGGTGTTAATGCATTTTTCAAAGCCTCTCAAATCCCATAATTTACCCTTTGCTTTTCTACTCTCTTTATGGAGTGCCACACTAGGTAGACTGATGATCGGTGTGTCTATCTCATAGCAATCCTTTTCAATGTTCATTCACATCTCATTAGTAAGGCAGGAAAGGCCTGTGAGTTTGTTTTGTCAATGTAGTTGAAATAAATATCAACCTGTTCTGTTGCCAAAAATAAGTGAAGCAATTACAGAACCACTTAGGCTGGAAAAGACCTCTGAGATCATCAGGTCCAACATATGACTGAATACCACCTTGTCAAATAGAGCATGGCACCATGTGACATGTCCAGTCTTTTCTTAAACACCTTCAGGGACAGTGACTCCACCACCTCCCTGGGCAGCCCATTCCAATGTTTAATCACCCTTTTTGTGAAGAGATTCTTCCTAATGTCTAACCTAAACCTCCCCTGGTGAAGCTTGAGGCCATTTGCTCTCCTCATGTCATTAGTTGCCCGGGAGATGACACCAATCCTGGAAAAGGAACTCTCATATTCTGACAGTAACCATATAAAAATTATGGGGTTTTTGTTCTGTTTACTTTGTTATGCAATTACAACCGTACAGAAGAGCAAATGGAAACTGATTTCAAACAGAACTTGATAATTTCCACTTGTGTAACTCTTTCATTGGTACTAGACAGGTCTGACAACTCCAGTATCTTCCTGTCAACCCTCGAGCCTCACACATTTAATATTACAGCATATCTTCCCGAACAGTTGAGACTCTCACCGGCAATTGCTCTTGCATTGTCTGCAGTGTCCAGCTTTAAGGTCCATGTTTGCTATCGTATTTTCAGCCAGTGCTATTATGTTTTTCACTCCCTAGGTGTCTTATCCAAAGCCTAATAAAATCAGTGGAAGGGTTGTAATCAGCTTCAGTGAGCTTTCATTGTCCATAGCCTCTCTCCTGTCACTTTTGGGCTTTTCACCAAGTTATGTAAGCACTGTTGTTACTAATACAAATACCTTGAAAACAAACCAGAGAAATGTCTGTGACCAAATTCTGCAAAAACTTATTTGACTAGTACTGAATATTCTCAGTCAAAATACTGTTTTCACTGTGAAGACCTACCAGTTTACCAGACAGGCAAATGAAGGCACTGAGTTAATTTAATATTTGTACAAGTTTATGTCAATTTAAATCCACATTATTGGTACCCTTTGTTCATGTTCAGAAAAGAGATAAAAAATTTTGCAGGATAAGTATTATTCCTTTCTTACATTATCTCTCTCTTTCCAGCAAGTCAAAGTAAAAGATGTTATTGAAATAAAGCTCAATCAGAAGAAAGTATTCGATCACCTTGCCCTGTTCAATTTAAAAGCTAGATCGAGGGCCCTAGGGATCTTGTAAGACCAAGTTCATCAAGGTGAGTTTAGTTCTGTGGGATTTTTTTATGAACTAAATTTGATTGGCTATTGGGACAACACACTTCTATATTTTGAAGTGTTTAGAACTTTTTTAAAATACTTGGGAATGCAAGATTTTTACCTGTCTGACTGTTTTTTATGACGCTAAAAGGTCACATCTATTCTGCAGTCAAAGCAGCTCTGCAGGGAATCCCAGCTCTGACATGTGCCAAACTTTGCAGATTCTCATCCGTCTAATTGCTCATCATGTACAGTGACTTTTAAAAAGTGTTTTTAGGGCCCTGAGAATGCTACTAACCTTTAAAAAGTGCTCAATCCATTTGTTGTTTCACTTTCTATCACCTGTTTAATTTCTGTCTTGTATGACTGTTAAGTAAGAAAATAAAAAAAAAAAATTAATAAACAATAAACCAAACAACAACAACAAAACCCCAACCACACAGAAAAACCCCACTTGACTGATTCCTTTGTGTGTAAGCACAGAAAAATCTACACCATCCATATTCAGGTGACAGGATTTCCTCTGTAAACAATCATGTTGTTGTGGCTCATACAAGACACATCAATAGCTTAATTACAATATCTTTTCAAAGATATAATTTCCATGGCATCAGTTCAAAGATATCAGCCCCTTCACATACTATTTCCTCAGAAATCTTTTGCATTGTCTCTTCTAGTGCTGAATATTAACTTCTAGGACCAAGTTTTGCATGAGTATTCAAACTATCACATCGATTTTGTCGCTGTGTAAAAAGTGCTGAAATATGTAATTAGTTATGGAGGAATCTTCACTGGGATTAAAAGAAGTACATAGTAGATACTGACATTCAATGGCAGCTGAGTTCTTCATTCACAGAATTATGTGTAAAGTCTCTGCTAGTATCTTTCCTGTGCTTTTAAGAAATTCAAGAATTAAACTTCAACATGTGACAAGGTATTTATTACTGCAATTTATACTTTCAGGGAAAATTACATGTGCGTATATATTTTATTTGTATAAAATATTAACAAGGAGTTGATAAACTACTGTACTTTTCTAACCAGTTTAAACTGACTTCCTTTTAGCCCGGTTTCTGCAAAACTAAAATTGCTGTAGATTTCAAATGTTGAATAATTACCTTTTATACTTGAGGTTACTGAGCAAAACAGACTCCTTAATGTAATACTTCCCTATCTGAAATTGTGGACTCCTCCAAATTCATAAAGTCAAGTAAAGTTTACATGGAATATGATTGCAGAAACCTTGATTTCAGACACAATACGAAGACTTTATATTTAAAGAAAAAATGGTTTTGAATGCATCTTTGGCTTACTTGTACCACAAACAGATCAACATACATGTCTGCAGAAATCTGTGAGAAAGAAGGTTTCATCTCCATTAATGTTTTCTTGCCTTAATGTTGTGCATGACAATCAGTTGAACCAGATTTGCGGGCTTTTTTGTTCCATCATGAGTAGACAAATTTATTTTTTTCTGTGCAATTTTACAGGAATAGAAATGTTTCCAAGTGTTTGCAGTTTGCTTTTGTTATTATTAATTCCTAAATACTATTTGCCCTCCATAGAATGAAACACAATAACCTCTAGGTTATTATGATTGAATATAGAGGCAATTTGGAGAAAAAAAATGCATGTAATTCATTGTGGGACTCAATGTATTCATGTAAATACACAGGCTACAAATTAATGAACTACAATACTCTTCCTGGCAGCTTCAGGGACTGAGGCACTGTAGAGAAAATGTTAACCATTCTTTTTCCTAAAAAATGTCATGTAATTAACTAGGATTGAATAGCACAAACTTCAATTTGAAATGTGTGAAAACTCTCTGGTCATACTCTGGTCCATATAGTAAGTTCTTCCTAAAAGCATTTAGGTTTTCCTAATGTTATCTGATTTGTAAGATCATCTAAGTTCAGCAATTTTATTTTTGCATAAGCAGAGCATTTTCCATGCTGCTTCCTGCAGACATGAACTATACAGTGTTCATAAACAGAAAAGTTTACCATGCAGTAATATGAAGATGGTGAATATTTTTTATGAGCTGTTCATGCTCCTTTTAAGATTAGTTTATTCAGACTGAAATGGATTTCAGTTCATTATTTCATTTTAGAGTGGCTAAAAGGCTTTCTTTTTAAAGGCCCCCTTAAAAGAATAACTATAAGGGTAAAAAGTGACATAATATGGTTAATAAATATAACCATATGTAGCTGTATATGCTACTACTGAACACCTTTAAAGGCTTACGGAAAAATCCACATTAAAGATCAAGACTACCTAGATTCTTCCAGTTTCTGTATTTGGTAATGAGAAGTCTGAAGTTTTAATCCATCCTGAGGACTAATGAACAAGTGAAGTCTTTTCCTTACACTTTCAATGAAACAGTAATGGAAAATTCTTTCTTTAAGTTCACCTTGCTGCCTAGCACCTGGCATATTTTTCACCACCTGTTCGTAGCAGTGTAATGATTTGTGCTGAACCACACACACTGAGCTGTTCTTTCTCTTAAGAGGGATCCAAGGAGTGCCTCTCTGTCTTCAGCAGGCCCCAGGTTGAGTGATCACTACTCAGTGATCAAGGTAAGATATGCAGGAACTCTGTCTGACCTACAGTAACACAGAAACCCTAATGAGATTCCTTCAGCACAAGAATATCTGAGTTGTGAATGGAACTATGAAAACTTTATTTTGTGGTGTACAGTTTGATTCTGAGTGATGTTATTCTTTGGACTACTCCTGAGTTAAATGGGTCCCACCCAAAATGTGTTTTGTTAAAGTAGCATTTGACATTTAATAGTCAAGCTAACAGTGTCCAGAGGTGTTTCTGTTCCTGTTATTTTCAACTTTATGATGATATTTTTTCAAAATAATTTAATTTTTAAAACCGTCTTTTATTCCTGTATTAAAACTGTACCATTCTTCAGAAAAGCAGGAATAACTCTACAGCTTCTACACTGCAGAGGCACGTCTCCATATTTTTCAAGGTTTTTTTCATTTTTTATTCACACAAATAAAAGCCAATAGTATCTCAGATGTATATACTTCTGGGAAAAATTTATTGAAAAAATTAATAGCTGTTTATTGTCTTGATGTTTCTTAAGAAACATAATACCACACATTTACATTGTAGGAGTTAATAAATTATGCCAAATTCCTCAAGGCATTATCAAATTGTGTGAATTTGTCTATCTGATCAAATATTTATTAGTTGCAGTCTCTTCCTACACTGAATTTTCTTTTCATTTATTGCTTTAGGCCTTAGTGTAGAACATTAAGGTGATACTCATGGGCATATGCCCCCAAAAGAAAGACAATAATTAATGAAACACCCAACTTCAAAATGACAGGCTGCCTGAATTTTAATTTTTGTGGGGATTTTTTTCCTTTAAGTAAACTGCCACACTATTTAATTATCTTTTATAGCTCATTTACTTGACCTATATTAAAATTAAACAGAAACAGAATTTCATTATCTAAGCTGATAATACATTTTAATTTGATTGAGTGATGTCCTTTTTATACTTTATGCTTTATTTTTTTACTTAAACTCTTCTTATTGCTGTATAATTCTACAGAAAGTGATATGATTCTTCATTCAGTGTTTACACTCTCAGTAGAGTTCTGTTCTCTATTGGTTTCCTTTTCTATTAACATGTTAGGTATTACAATAAATTCATTGCACTCAACTAGTTTGAAGCTTTTGAACAAGTAAATGTAATAATAAGGCTTGTGGGAGACTGATAGTTGAATAAAAATGAAATGTCAATGAAAAAAAATAAAAGCAAATGTGTTCAAATTTCCCAGCCACTCTCAGTTTCAACACTGAGCTGCCATTAAGTCTTTCAGTGCCATTATCTCAGAGGAGACAATCTGTGCTGCTGACCCAGCAGGATCATGGTATCCACTGCATTACAGGAGCACTAGGAAACTGTGCATTTCCTATTTTCTCCCATGAGCAATCCTTCAGTACCTCTGAGTAGAGTAGAAGTTCCTGGTGGTGGGCAGAGATAGCTTACTGATAACCTCTTCCTTCTACAATGTTCACTTTATCCTGTTACATTGGGTAGGTTCATCGGACAGAGAATGATCTTCTGTGCTGTGATCAAACATGCTTTGCAACAGGACTTTGCTTCTCTAAGCATCACACAGCAAGTTGCCAGGAACTCTTTTGTAATTTGAACATCTTTATTACCTTTTTAAGATAGATTGGGAAAAAAAATGTTTTGTTCTGAAAAATAACATCCTTGATTTTCCTACATTTTTGTAGAGGCATGAGAACCTTTGGGGTAACCTGTTTTTAATAGTTTTACTGTAGGAAATAATATGTATATGGAGAAAACCAGATGCACTATCTTCTTATTTCATTCTCTTTAATGTTCCTCATAGATTCTCAATTTGCCTCCAAGGATATAGGCCAAAATAGGCAATGGAGACTTTGTGTCAATAATACTCTTTATAATATTCCATGTTCTCTTAAATGGAGACATCTTCAGAACTAAGCTAAATTGACATACTGCTGCAAAATGCAAACAAATGCACACAGGCAAAATAATTCTCAATTACACTTATAAGATTTCACATTTCATAAAGAACAACAGGGAGAAAGTATCAAAATAGTGCAAAGTCACAGACTTGTGAGACCCATGTATTTACTTAGATTGATATAAATAGATGAAGAAGTGCCTATGCTGAGCCCTAGGCATCCTTGACAATTATGAATAAGCATAAGCATCACAGGGAATGAAGCACCCTGCAGCAATTTCTGCCATCCATAGCACTGTGTATTAGACCTTACAGCAACAGGAAATTAAGAGAAACCATGCCTCCCTTGCTCCCTTTCTTGCCAAGCACCTTTCCAAGGCGGGTTTAGGTGCTGGACCACATGTGGCACATAATATCACTGTTTTGTTATTTCACTATTGAGATTTTCTTTGGGATAGATAGATAGATAGATAGATAGATAGATAGATAGATAGATAGATAGATAGATAGATAGATAGATAGATAGATGTATCTCCTGTGTGCATATATATATATAGTCTAGTATGAAATGTGACAAATAATGGTTTGTATTTCCTTTGTTCCATAGTAGTGAACAAGGAACCTCTAGTAAGTAATCATTGACTAATACCTTTTTATAGATACATAAACAATGTCTGACCTGATATGCTATCTTTTAATGCTTTTTCTCTTTGTATAATAAATCAAACATACATATGGACAATTGGTATAACAAAAAAAAATTTAACATCTGCCCCAAGGTTCCTAAATTATACATCAAAGATAAAGAGCTCTAGTCGACAATGTTAAATCAGCTTGGAGAAATCTAAATTTTAAAATTTAGATTGTTAATAAAAAAAGGGTCATACTTACGTTGTTCCATTAATTTGGCCCCAGACGCTGGTATAAAAGGTGAAGTATTTAAGTATTAAATGGTACTATGTTTCAGATTCTGAATTATTTAGGCCTACTAAGCAATTGAAATTAGTGAAGCTTTGTCCACAGCACTAGCCATATATCTAAAGTGTGGGGCTTTTTAAGTCAGGAAGCTGGAAGGAAGTAACTGCATTAGGAGTTTCATTAGGAGAATGCTTCTCTCCTAGCAGTTAGTGGCAGTTCAGATTTTACACAGAGCAGAATTCTGTCATTCTGTCCTGGGGAGTGCTTCTGTGTGCTGATCCTTTTCCCTTCTTTGCTCTTCCCTTCCATGTTCTGGGAAAAGACATGAGGGAACCATATGATGTTTAATGTGACTGCATGAGGTTGAGTCAGAGAGATGTGACTTTTTGTCTATTTGATTCAGACAGGTTTGGATTTTGCACTTGGAGAAGGGTAAGTGCTGCACGAATCCTGTGAAGGTGTCTGCTAAAATGACTACTTTTTTTTCATCTAAATACCTATCTGTGTTTGAAAACTACATAGAATGATATTCAAGTGGTTTTCAATTATTATTGCCTGTTTCATTCTAGCAGCCAAGTATAAATATTTGCAATAAAAATATTAGGCTTTCAGCATTTAGTAGACCTGTTTATATTTTATCAAGTGTGCCATAGTTTTGTGAACTAAGCTGAATTTGTTTCTAACATCCTAATTTTCTTTCTTTCTCTAAAGATGTCAGTGTGCTTTGTTTTTCATATAGAGATGGAGAGATAATAACTAAATGACTTCCTCCACCTGATTACATATACCTTGTCTCTAGGCAGAGGTAGGAATGGCAATTAGGTATCTAACTCAACTGAGAAGACTCCATGAACTTTATTATAGAAATTGATAAAGCGCTTCCTTTCCATAAGGAAATGGAAATAAATTTATGTTGTTTTTGTTTTCTAATATGAGCCAATGTTTCTAATAAATGCAGTGCTGTAACTCCTGTGAAAATGGTTTCACACTGAAAGTTTACCTTTGTCTATACAATTATAATTATAGAAGAAGCCTAAACAAGATGAGGGAAGAAGTAGAATTTGTGGTTGTAAATGCTTTGGTTAAAGTAGGGAAATACAGAGGCAAGTGCACTGTTAACTCAGCATTGTCAACTATAGTCATTTACAATCATGATGATTTGTCACTATTTTGAGACTTAAATCTCATCTTTCATATGCTCTTAATGTTTTTGAATGAAAACAATGACAGTTGCTATATGAGTGGTAGAAGTAACGTGACTGAATATTTTATATAGAGCTGGGTTTAGATTTTTTATAAATGTTTTAATTGCATTTGGACTTTCATTGGGAAGAGTTTTTGGGAAGAAAACAATAATAAATTCCACTTTAATGCTTGGCACTCGCTCTTTATCCTGTGAAGGAAGAAAAAAGATGTAGGGGGTCACTAACATTTTCTTCCCTGATCACTTTTAAGTGAAGATGAAACAGGAAGTTGAGATGATGAGGCTTCTGGCCACTCACTGCTGTGAAAGAGAGGGCTACAAGTAATTTGGAAGTTACAGGACTAACCATGTCCATTTCCATCTCCCATTGGTTTAACAGAATCTCCTGAATTAATCAGTTTTATGATAATTCCTGGAAGCATTCCTAGAAGAAATAAGCAGAGACAAGGTTGATTATGTACCTTTTTCATTGTTCTGCAGCAGAAATGGAAAGCTGAACTGACAGGCCATACCCTTAGTTGACCACAAATTTGCAAAGAGGTGTTGGGATATAATTTGTAGGTATAATTTGTCCATCAATTCCTCAGCTTGGGGTGAGATTAAGAATAAATTTTGAAGTAACTTTGTGCTATAAGCTGGTGTAATAAAAGATCAGGAGAATGGATAAATGAGATTATTTGGTGTCTTCCTACTTGGAGTTTAGGTAGAGGTAAGATTCTTGCCCCAAATCCTTCTTGGGCATCTGCATCAAGTCTGTGGGCTTTGGAAAATGAGAGTGGGCTGACAAATCATGGTCAAAGTAGCTGGAATAATTCAGTAACTTTTTGCTTTCTGTAGGAGATGTGAACTTTATACAAGAAACTGGCTACAATTCTTAGGGCAAGAGGCATACAGAATTTTAAATAAAGATTGAGTTGTCAGGATATTATGGATCCTATAATATATATATATATAGCAGAACCCACAGTTAAGGGAACATGCTAAAAGTCCAAGTGTGAGGTAATACACTAGCCAGTTTTTGTTTCCCATCACTTTCTCCTTTAAAATACGATGCCCTGTTGTGTTTTGGGTTTTGTTGTTTTGATGTTGGCTTTTCCCTGTGAGTTCTTATGGTTTCTATTCAGTTGTATTTTAATTCTGTAAAGCAGCATCCCACATTGGGGTTTCTGGTGGTTAGATGAAAACACCTTTCTTGGCAATGTAGAGACAACTGAGTCATTTTGGATGAGCCCAAAAATAAAATGCAAGGCTGTGTAAATTTATCTGTGCTCTCTCTGAACCAGTCATCATAGGTGATAGAAGTCCCTTAACTATCATTTCTATTCCAGAAAGAAAGCAGCATCATAATATACTGTCCTCAGCCAAGCTCAGAACACTGAGCAAAGCAACACACAACAGTGATTATGCTGTTCTTAAAACACAGGCTTTGCGTGTGTGTATATTTAAATATCCTCTAAATGCAGTAACAGTTCATTGTGGCTGAATCGCTATTGTCAGGCATTCACAGATACCCTCTAAAATATTAAAACTTGCCTTTTGGTGATGAATTACACTGACTTCACACAGAAGTCTTATTCTTAAATCTTGCAGGACAGTATAGGTTTGGTCCCAGTTTATTCATTCATGGTGAGTTTTGTTTTGATAAAATCACTCTTTTATATTTTTATTTGTAAAATCAGGGATACTGTGGCCCCAACCTGCATCAGAGTTCAGGCACTATAACCAAATTTTTCTCTTTGCTTGAAATAACAGCTAGAAAGCTAAAAGCTCACTGTGAAAGGAAATGTGAATTTCTGTAATTAGGAACACGAGCATAGTAACCTTAAACGAAGGTCATATCCTTACAAGGAGATTTATAATGAGGGTGACAAGTACACATGCTGCTGAAACATAACCCTCTGAACTGTACTGCATAGAAGTTGTAGTAATGATTCATTGGGTTTGTGGAGTTTTTTAATTAATTCAATCATTGGTGAAATCTCTTATGTCTTGCTTTTATTGGCTCTTTGTGACTTGCCACATAATTATCATCTTTTAATGTTTCACAGCATCTCCCAAATATCTTTTATTCCTGGTAAAATTATTTTCACTGTTGGTCTATAGCATTATGATCAATTCTTTAAAAAATTAGATCACTGCATTGTAGCACAGACTCCCAATGCCCAAAACTCAAAGCTGTAATAAATGAGCATTTCCCAGGCATTCAAGGGAAAGTCTTGGAAACGAAGGATTTATAAATGGAGTTGTATTGCAATCTCAATTTGCTCCCTTCATTAGATGTTGTAAAAAAGCAGTAGTCTCAACATCAATTTGTTATTCTCAAGCAAGAGCCTTCGTTTATGTATGTTGATCAATTTGCATTTCTGGATAATTTTTAGTTGTAAAAATCCTCCAAATGCTCTTTAAAATGTTCAGTGTGCAAGCCATTAATACCTCATGCTTGTGTTATTTCTCACTATATCTTTTGAAATTAAATACATTCTAGCTACAAAAAGCAAATTCTTTTACCTTACTGAACTTAAATTACCACATTAGATATATTTTACTTTGAAATTCTTCCCATAATTCAGGTAAAATCAAGTCTGAAAAATACCAAAAAGGTTTCTCAATTATTGTTCCAGTTGTATAGGTTTCTATGGTCTTACATGGAAAGTATGGATTAAAATAGTTTATTTTGTTTTAATTTTATTTTGCATTTAAGTATTTTCTACTTGAGGACATTGATCGTACTACCACAAATGGAAAAAACAATATCCTTGGTGAAATGTATGAACTTTACTAATTAATATATAGTTTTTATAGTGCCTCACACTACTGAAAATATTGAAATGAGACTAGAAGGTTAAAAATTTTTTGTATGATGCTATGGAAAAATTAAAAAAATAATAACAACCCTGAAAACTACTTTTAAAATTCACCCAACACAGAATAAAAATATAAGACTCTTTAAGAATTTAATGTATTACTTGAAAATGTTTACATTTATGTGTATCAGAATTCTGATTTGAGCTCTCAAACCTCATTGAGCTACATATTTTCAAATGAGCTAAATTGTAATACTGCCATAGTTAGTCTCAGTGAGATAGATGACATGATATTAGTGGAATTTGCTAATTGTATATCTTTGATCTCAGTTTGGAATCAGATAGTTCTAAGACTGAAGGAATATCACTTGTCTGGTCCAAAACCCATGGAACACTTACACAGGGTGTCTGCATGTTTTGGGGTTTTGGATTGTCTCCAAAAGGGGAGGATTTTTGTTTTACAGTCCAGGACTGTAGAAGAACACCAAATGCTATCTAGGAATACTCTAGGAGAATATCCTCTGATATTTCTAGCCTCAGTCAACTCTGACCAGTCTTCAGGTTATATTGGTCAACTGTAGGCCCACCTGCAAAAGGAAGATCACAGGTACTGCAGACTCAGGTTACCTGTGAGGTTTCAGAGCCTATGTGTTGTGGCAAATCAATGCAACCATGTCTGTAGCCATCAGGGCACCGCGGTAACATGTAGCTTTCAGTAAATGCAAGCTGTTAAGGGCTGCTTCAGATGTCTTTACAGAACTTTTCCCTGTGTGATACAGACATCTCAAAGTCTTTTTTCAGACATGAGTTTAGGGTATCACTTGATGAATGGAAATGGTACAAATGTTGCAATTTTAAAACCTCTCACTCCCTTTGCTTGGAATTATTGATGACTCAGCTGAGATTCACCAATGAATTGTGTGTTTTTCATGTCCTTTCAGTGGAAATTTGAACAGGTTTGCTTAAAATTCAAGTGAACCCATTTCACTTGGCAGTGAAACCCGTGAGGAACAGTCGCACTACTCCTCTCACCTGTGTCCTGCATCTTACCTGTGAAAGGGAAATAGCTTTCTAGTTTCTTTCACCAAATAACTTGTGATTTGCTTATCAAACCAGTAATTGGCAATGTCACATTTATTTTCAAAAATGTGGATGTAGGCTAATCATAAATGTCCCTTTACTCATCACATTTTTCTCCTTTCCCAACAAGATTGTGACCAACTTAATTTTGTGAGTTTCATTTGGCTCTCATTTAAATCACTACTTCAGAACAATTTAATTTTTTTCCCGCACTTTCTTTCATAATTCACTCTAATGACCTAATTGCTGTGGTAGTGTCCTAAGCTTTCATCAGGGGAGTCCTTTCAGATCTTTCTCTGCATTTACTGCTTCACTGATACTAAATTTCTGGGAAAGGAATATTGCAATTTAGATTTTTGAAAATTGTCCAAGAAAATTAGAAATTCTGAAGAGAGTAACGTGAGGAGTAGAAGTCTAACATAAAGGAATATTAAATGGCAAAAAGTTTAATAAAACCAGCAAAGCTTATTCAGCAGAAAGGTGTCTTTAACAATGTTGTGAAGGATTGCAGATGTTTTCTGTACTTGGCAGAACTGATGGCTGAGAGTCAGGCCTGGCTGTAAGATATTATGTGTGGGCAATTTTCTATAAGAAAACCAATTGAGAATGGAAACTTCATTAAAATGACAGCTTTTTTTAATCAGTTCCCTTCACTGCTGTTGTATTCTAAAGGGTACAAGAATGATAGATGACCTTCTGGATATAAAAAATGACATTTAAAAGTATGAAAAAGTACAAATTAATCCAGTTATAAAAGGAAAGTGTATTATATAATTTCTTTGTCTTTGGCGTAACTGTATTGCAGTGATAACTTGTCTCAGTTGAAATCTGTGGGAATCTGTGGGAATTTACAATTGATTTTAACTCAGCAAAATGTGCCATCTCTTGACATTGGAAGAAGACTGACTGAAGAGCTTAAGGTGTCTATTGTACAGTTTTATTTTTGGAAACTATGCAAATAGAATTCCTGATGTATTCTAACACTACTAACATATACTGGGCCATGATTTTCATGATTGCTGTAAGCACACTCTGGTGCCTAGGATGTGCACTCGGGAAAGTAGGAAGCATAGATTTGAATTTACAGAGGCTAAGGAGAACAGAGCCACAGTTTTTATGCTTTCAAGCAGATTAACCTATTTTATGAGTTGTTTGGAAAAAGGCAGGTATCATCAGCCAGCTAAGTTTCAGAAAATTATTCCAATCTGCAGAGGCTGCATGCATGAATGTCCTTAATCTGCCATACTGTCACTGGTACATTTGGTGCTGGTTTAGGCTCATTGCTGTGCTCACAGTGGTTTATTGGCTGGAACTGGATGGCCTCACCCCCGTGTCACATAAGGTTTTTTTTGTCCACCAGTCTACTGAGTTTGTTTTCTGTCTCTATTTATATATGGGAGAACCTGGGTACCTAACCTTCCTGGATCATCTTGTTGTGACTCCTTGGATCAACCTCATAGGATCAACTACATAAGTTTTTGCTGCTGCCTAAGCTGGAAATACTTTATTTTCATCCTAAATTAAGGAAAAATTTTTTATCACTGTGTATTGCTACATTTGTTTTCCCAAAGGGAAAAAAAAAAAAAAGCTTTCAGCTACTACTGTGCTTGTAGGTGCTAGAGATAAATCAGATCAACTGGATAATCACAGCTGATGTGATAGGAACAGCTGACCAAGGGCTAGCCTAAGAATGGGAGTAGGAGCTGGAATCAGTCCTTTGACTGTTGTCCCTGCTGCATTAACCATGTTAGTGCTGCCCTGAGTTAATTTTTAACAGAGACTGGGCCTAGTTGGAAAATTTCTGGTGGAACATTTCCATCAGATGCCCTAAGTTTGTCAGGAAAAAGTGGAAATATGGTAATTGTGTTCAGTTTTTGAATGAAACCAGACAAATTTCTAATAGAATCCTGTTTAGTTTCCCAACAGCTCACTTGATATCACTGTCTCCCTGGTAGCCCATGGGTTTCTGCAGACCCAGAGACTGTGAGGGAGCCAGGGACTGTGGGTTATCGATATTCCCAGATAGCAGACTAGTCTGTTTTCCAATCATAAAAGCACAACAACCCACTTTTTTTAAGTCCTCAGTAGTTTTAAGGGGGAGTACTTTGTGCAGCCATTTTATCAATGCTCTAGGACAAAAGATTTTAAGGTATAACCTAAAGTCCATGGTGAATACTGAGTAACCATGGCATTGTGCAACAGAATTCACACTTAAATCTTTTAGAATTAATATTTTTCAGCATCTGAAATATGAAATCTGCTTAGCTAAGAAGACAAATCTAGGAGTTTTTTTCTGCAGTGGTTTCTGGGGTTTTTTTCTACCTAAATTCTTTAAGGTAGAGAAAAGGTGTTGGTTTTCTTTCCCCTCTAGAAGACAGATTTTCATTCTTGACAATGAAATGTGCTAGCTCAGTTGTCAGAATTTTGTAACTACCTCCTTCACGCTGTCCTTGATAATTACAATCATCACCATCAGTTTTGTGAGCTTATAAATGTGCAGGGATTTGTGCTGTATCTCCACCCACCAATTGTGTCTAACAGTATCTTTCAGAAAGCATTGAACAAAGGATGTGGTAGCAGTCTCACTATACAGAAATCTGTATTTTGTTACGATACGCTTTAACTAAAATTGAAAAGAGCATTAAATTTTCCTCTTCTGCTTGCTTCTGTAATGTAGCCTTTTACTAAGCTGATGCTTAGGAAAAAAACTGACTTGGGCAAGAAGTACTCTTGCTTTACAGCTGCGATATCAGTAAAAGGAAAAAGAAAATTCTGCTCTTTTTAGGCAATGTGTGTTAATGATAAATGACTCACTTATTGGTATTGAAGGTTTCATTTCAGTAGTAGAATCAGCTGATAAACTATGGAAACATTTTCTTTTAAAGTATGAATATAATTATAAGCAATTAAAAGTAGGAGAAAACAGGGGTGGGGTTTATCAGAATCTAAACCCACAAATCATTAAGTCATAGTCCACCAACTTCCATTTGCAACAAATTTTAAGGTGGTGGACGTTGGTGTATGTAATGTAAATTACCCCTGTGTGAAAACAGTGAGCTTGAGTTTTTCTTTTCCCTTTTTATTTTTTTAACAAAACCATTGTGCCAGTGCAGAATATAACATATTATTGATTTGAGTTTCTCTGCTACCCAATCAGCAACAAGCCAGCAGTGTGTTGCAATGGCAGCAAGTCAGAGCGTTATATATCCATTGTTTCTATTACCATCTCTTCTAAAAGAAGGCCAATTTTTGCCTATACACATATTTTTATATATATGTGGGTAATTTTTCTTTTTTGCATTTTGCATAATTTCGCAGTAATTAATGCCTTATAAATAAGCTATGGCAGCTGTACTCATTGCAGTACAGATTACAGAGTTGTGTTGCTGCATTTGACTTTTTTAGCCTAAAGCCATTTAAAAATAGTTAATGGAATTTCATTTTTCACCCTGGTATTTAAACATGATAAATTTTCCCATTAAAGATCCCTGACATTTTTGTATGACAGTAGATGAAGCTGAGTGACATAAGCCTCTGCCCTCTTGTGGCAGATCAGGTTGATGAAGTAAGTTAACGATTAGAGATATTTTCTTTAACTTCAATGGTGTCTATATAAAATGATAGAAAGTTTTAAGGGTTAAGCTCTGCAGGCATGGAAACCTTTGCCTAGTCCCACAGTTTCCTAATAGAGTCAGGCCCACAGGGAGAAAACGACTGGCATTTCTGACTCAGCTCTGCCATTCAAACTCTACTTTGAAGACTGGTGTCTTCAAATTTAAAAAAAAAAAAAGAACCCCTATGGCATGGTGATGGGTAAAGTTCTGCTTGCAAAAAATTGATCCATTTTCTGCAGCTTTTCTACTGAGACGAACCAAGCTGGATTGCCACTGTAAATATCCTGGCATACCCTGTTTACAGCAGACAAATCATCTAATATAGGAATAAGCTGTAACAGTTCAATCCCATCTTCTAAGGACACCAGAGAGAATGTAATGATGGGATATTTAATCAAAGTGTACTTCAATGCCAGTGTTAAACAGAGAAAACTAGTGTGTGAATGTCCTCATATTACAAGGAGCTAAAAGAGTATGATTTGGACAATCAGAAAAGGAATAAACTTTTTGCTCCTTTGCTGCCCTAGCAGCAAAATATTTTTCAAGGCATTTGCTGATTCAGCAAATTCCCTTTCTTATTTTGAGCTTCTGACATAGTTTGTGGGTGGTTCACGCTGCGAAGAAAGGGTATAATAGAAAAAAGGCAGTGACAGACTGGTGAAAAGAAGTAGAGAGTCAGGAAAAATTTGTGAAGACAAGCTGAAAAGCTCGGGATATATCAAAAGCCATAGAATGTTATAATAAATGAGTGATAATAGTTAAATAGATTAAATAAATAGTTAAAATGTAGAAATACAGAAAAATATAGCTAAGGGAGACTGGATGTCAGGTTTTGCTTCTCTGTGCAGAACTGATCTTCTAATACACTTAGTACACTCTTGGAACCACATCAGAAGGGTCATCTTAGATCAAATTCAATACAATAAAAGGCTGAGAGACCTGAGGGAAGAGATGGATAAGAAATAGCCTGTAACAAAACCAAATCAAAACAATGAAAAATCTACAAACACAAACAAAAAAAAATCAAAACTACGAAACAAACAACAAACCATTCCAGGTTCACCAAGTAGGAAAATAAGCTCAGGCTAAGTACAATGCTGTAGTAATGTATTTACTGTCTTTGAACTTCATGATATGAATTAACCGTAGATCTGAAGTACAGTAATTGATTCTGTTTCAGTCTTGTATTCAGCACTCTAGGATCAGAAATCCCCTCTAATGAGTGAAATGTGGCACTCATTTAGCAGTTGATTGTTTCAGTTGTAATTGCAATATGTACCTGTGTAGAGGTCTGCCTGTTACCTAGTTTTGAGCCTGGTAGTGCAGAGGTCTCTCCCCAGGCCGCCTTAGTGACCACAAAGGGCTATGATGTGCTATATATTCCAGTACTAGCAAATGTATCCATCATAAATAAAACCATATAGTGTTCAGATATCAGATTATCAAAGAAAACTGTCTGTAAATAAGGTAGCACAAGAAAACCATAAGAATAAAAAGTAAAAATAGGAAAGAAATAACAGTTCTTAAAGTTTGTAAGGACAGTTTAACAATGTAATAACATTTGTCTATTTTTTGTAATGCAGTATCTGCTGAATGTTCTAGCCAGTCAATACCAGGGAATGTTCCATGAATCAGTCAACAAAATGCTATTGATTTGGGAACATAGGAGGGAAAACAACAACAAAAGGCAAAAGAGGACAATGGAGTTTTTGCCAGGTATTTGGCAGAATCTCAGCTTTAGTATTTCTGCAGTTTGTAATGGATAGCACCCTCAATCCAACCAGGCAGCTTCATGTTGGAGGAGTTTAAGACATCTTGACACCAAAATTATTATCAAAGAAAGAAAGAAAGAAAGAGAAAAAGGGTGTGTGAGTAAAGACTGAAAATAGGCAGAGCACTAGCTGACAGAAGAAAACAAGGGCTGTGAGTGAGTGTCAGGACTGGAAGGGCCCTGCACAGGCATGAGAGGCTGGGTAGGAAAACTGCAGAGAGAGGTGAATGAGAAAACAGAGGAAAGCCAGGAATTATTGGTGTCTGCACTGAACATGCTTACAAAAACTATTTGGGTTATTGCTGCCTTATACTCTT
Source organism: Campylorhamphus procurvoides (assembly GCA_013396655.1). Taxonomy (NCBI): domain Eukaryota; kingdom Metazoa; phylum Chordata; class Aves; order Passeriformes; family Dendrocolaptidae; genus Campylorhamphus; species Campylorhamphus procurvoides. The sequence goes on along the minus strand of WBMV01007693.1, from coordinate 760,653 downwards.
AATTGAAAATTAAAAAGAAAAACCACTGTGGATTAGCATCCCTGTAGCTGTGAGCATATTTACTATTAAATCCCACTTCTTCATGTCTTTTGTGTACAGTTGCCATGAGCAGACAGCCTACCATTTTTCAAACATCTGCTTTGAAAGAGTTGTGAATATTTGCTTACAGTAGCATATATTTAACATTTAAGCACTTTCAGCAACTCTTTGAAACAATTAGCTCATAATGAGCAGCTTCCATGCTAGCAAACTGTGCTAAAATGCTTATTAAAAACTTTAAAATGTTAAGACTCTGACTTTAAAGAAAAGGCCACACAATCATCAGCTCACTCTTGGGAGTCTTTCTGAGGTGTTCTTTCTACAAAGCAGAAAATAATTGCTGCAAGGAAGTTCTCTTTTACTGCAATCTTTTGTGCCAGGATGTCTGAAGGTATATCAAAACCTGCTGAGGTTGAGTGCCTTGTGACAGATTCCTGAAACGTCTTATGAACAGAGTTTTGACATGATATATAATCAAAGGTATTTGGGATTTTCTTAGCCTTCTTCATGAACCTTTATCTCATCACTTTCTTCATCATCATCAGGTGCAAGGTGCTACCTTGCAAACCTGTGTGTAAAAACTAGAGTTTGACAAGATACTCAAGCCAGGTAAAAAAAACAGAAGTCAGGGTGTTTCCCAACACCACTTGTTCCAGAAAAGGGGCTGATAATGAGGTCTTGCCACAGGGTTACGCCAGTAAAAAGAGGAACTTGGCTCCTAAGCAGGGCTTTTTCCTGTGTTTCCTGAACACAGAATAGTGCTGCCAGTATTTGAGAACTCTGTCTTGTTAAAACTGTCCTTGTAAAATCAGCAAGGCTTCTTTGTGGAGATCCCTCAGAGATCTCCTGAGTCTTAAAAAACAAGCAAACAAAAAATCAAAACAAAACCCCTGAAACAACAGATTTTAACTTCAGCCTTGGTACCTGGATTCTTTATTTAGCTGAACCACAAAAATAGAAATAAATAAATTTAAAAACTCTCCTTCTTCCCCCTGAACTTTAGCACTGTTATTTTTGCCTTGAGATGTAAACCCTTCTCATCTCAATGCACCTAATCTGTAGTTTGCAACTCCTGACACTTTGCAAAATGGAAAAGTACCCAAAAGGGATTTGCTAGTTTATTTCACCTATTCTATTAGAGGTACTGTTTCACATCAAATATGCATAAGAGGGAGCTATTTTAAGATTCTGACAAATTCAGAAAGCAACAGTACTAGGAAAAATATATGGAATACACAGGCATGTGGAAACTCAAGACCATTAATTTATTATTGATAGGCCACTTGGTCCAGAGTAGCCATGATGCTCCCACGTACAAGAAGCAGTTTTTTTCATGACTTGTGTGGCATTTAGCTTAGATGCGTCAATCCCAGCATCCTGCATCTTGGTTCTTCTTTTGGTATGCATGTGAATTGTTGTTCCATATGTATCATATTCTAAGGTATTGAAAAATATTACTCTTATGAAGAAGCAATGAAAGCTTAGAGACACTCAGTTATAAGGTCTGGGATGCAGATATTTGGAAGAATTTTCTTTTTTCCTTCATTTTCAAACACATTTGAAATACTGCTCTAAAATATACATTGAGAATCACAGTTCCTTCAAATCCTCTAAATAAACTAAAGAGTTCTTGTAAAATATGCAGATTTTAAATACATAAATGAAATAACCAGTGCATCTTTAGTATACCTTGTTTTCTGATTATCTACATAGTTACCATAATTGCCCATTGTATTGAATGCATTATAGTAATAGTCTAATTGCTATTATGTTCCCAGAAATGTCATGTTTCTGGTCATTGTCAACAGGTGGCATATGCACTTGGCATCATAAATTATATATCATCTGAAAGAGGAATAATCAGTTGATCTTTTGCTAACTTGGCTGATTTTTGGAGTAGAGAGGGAATCTACTTTTAAAAATTTTCTCTTTTAAGTGTCTAAGTATTGCATTAGATCATGATTTTGCATACATCATGAAATAAACTTTCATGAATAAATTGAGCAAAATTAACCAAACTTGACCAAAACACCAGCTGCCCCACAAGGCACAAAAATTAGGTTTTATTATTCCTGTTGTTGTTATTGTTGTTATTGCTGCTTCTGCTGCTGTTGTTGTTTTACTAGTACTAGTAGTAATTGTAATCATAAATAAAATAGGAAAAATAAGCTTTGGTCATATTCAGCAAAAAATTCTGGGGTTAGTTCTTCCACTGCTAGATATATTAATGAACTTTTAAAGGAAAATATCATTTTTGTCTGCCCTTTCTCTGAAGAAACATGAGCCCATTCTGACTAAATATGAGCCATCCAACAAGTATAGAGCTTCAGTAGCACAGCACTAAGCATGCCTACGATGCCCTGTATCACAGCAGTCCATAACTCACGTTTTGAAGATGCTTTCCTTTAATCAGCTCAAAATATAGGCAGACTGACACTGCATCTGCTCATAAAATATTATATCAATATATCAATCTGGTAACATGATTTGATTTAGTGTGTCATTCAGCAGGTCTGGACTCAGTCTTTCGTTCTAATCAGAAGACTTCTACTTCCCTTGCTAAAGATTTTTCAGATAGGGTCCCCTGGATACACAGGACAACCCACATATCCAAAACTCTCAAACATCCAGAGAAAAATAAAAACCAAACAAACAAAAAAGCAAACTAAAATTAATACTTTATGGGGGTTTTGTGTGTTTATTATAGTTCAAACCTCTATATTAACAAATAGTTAGGAAATTATGTACTTCAAAAGCAAACATTGCCATTAGTGGAGATCTGATGAATAAATGCTACAGTATAGACCACTTCTAGGCTTCTGTTGGTTTGTGTTGAAATTCTTTCAGAACAGGTACTAGGAATGAACATAAACCTTCACTAAAGTTCCAGATAATGCACCACCAAATCAGCTCTGATACCCGGTGACAACCTTGGATCCCCAATAACAACTGATTGCACATACATTTCGGAATCTCCAGAATGTTTTCTATGGAAGATTGATCTGAGTAAAGTGTGAGAACTGTTTCTTGAAAACAAATTTAAAAAAAAAAAAAGTTAAAAGAACATTCCTAGAAGGGCTTTTTTTTTGTGCTTGTTATACCTCGCTTTTATAATGGCATGAGAAGACTCAGATTATACTTAGTTAATATATGTATTATATAATTATATTTAGTGTAAGAATATTATTTTTAGGGGATGAGTGCCTATATTTACCACATCAACATCAGCTGTGTTTTGAAGTACAAACTACTCTGAAAAATCAGGCCCCAGTTTTGCATAGGTTGGCCATGTCAAAATTGAAGGCATATATTTAAATCTTTGTAATTATCTCTACCTATAGAGTTAATCAGCAATTAAGTCTATGTACAAAAAATTCTGAGGCAAACAGATCCATTATTTGCTGTGTTAACCTGCATGGTAGCCTTTGCCTATGGAGTGTTATGTGTTAATAGTGGATAGTTTATTTGTTCTTGTGCCTTTTGTTTTGTTTTTAGAACATTATGTAGTACCTGAAAACACAGGAATGCAGTTATTCTTCTTGGGTTTTGGAGAGAGGTCTAGTTAAGCAGGTCTCCACTGTTACAGGCACAGCTGTGAAAGAATTGACTGTGACATGAGTTACGTATCCCAAACTAAAGGTAAGATAGCTCTGTAGAGGATGAGTTTGTTGTCTGAGAGTAGAACCAACAACAAAAGATACAAATAATATCAGAAGAATGCAGATACCATTATTTTCTTGTGTTGGTGATTTCTTTCTTTGGCAAGTATCATAAGTTGTTCTTTTAATGTTAACCTGTTCTTTTAAAGACTAAAATCATCACTGAGTAAACTACTTTGATGGTTTAGAGTGGATTCTATTTAGTTCAAGTATTCCATATTGCTCTGATGTGTTAAAATGGCCCAATTACTGCATATACTTACCAAGAAAAAAATCTGATATATCAAAAATTATATAAAAAGCTAATGCAGAGAGAGCAGATACCAAAACTTAAATGAAGACACACTTCCTTGTTTTTATTACTGATATTTCCTCAATTGCCCACCTTCATAAGTGTGTATTTCCTTGTTCATATCCAGTGTCCAATGGTTTCAGTTTCCTCTGCCATGGGGCAATGGCAAAGTCTCAGTTGAATTCTACAAATGGAGGCGCAGATCTGAGAGGTCCATTTTATGATACACATGTAAACAACTGAAATTTTTTTCAACAGAAAAGCAGGACTTCAAGAGTTGAGAACTCTTAACTTTGAAATCTGCAGTGTATTTAAGGAGTGGATTCAATCTCTAGGCTCCTAAAAAATGGAGACAGCCCATAAAGTAGTTTGGGAGCTGAGAAGTAATACAAGTATTGTTTATTCATAGTTTTATGTTTAGAACCTTTTGCATTTCTTCAGATTCATTTAACCCACAATGATTATAGCTACATATGTGAAAATGAAGGCCAAAGGATTTTATATATTATATAATCACCATTTTAGATACATTTTTTACTTTTAACTGTGCAGATTTCCTTTTAAATGTTCTTTCCCTGAGACTTGTTTGCTACCAAGCCTTTTTTTTTTTTTAAGCCAAGGAGTTCAACATTTGTGTGAAGCAAAAACAATGTAGCTTTTTTTTTATTATTAAATTAAATAATTGTCAACCCAGTCATACAGAGGAACTTTGAGTGGCCTGAAATTCACAGACCTAGAGAATTAAGCAGGAAGAAACACATAAAAGATAGAATGAATAAGAAACAGGCATGATTCTATGATTATTCTTAATGTAATCATCTCTCAGTCTCTGTTTCACATGGCTCATTGGTAAGACTTCACACTGTTCTTGGAAACTGTGGATTTACCCTGTTCTTTGCATTAGTCTCTTCTGTTTCTTTTACTGTTATCTCTTAAGCCATAGGGAATTTTTTATCCTGATAAGAAGATAATTTTTATATTGGTATCTATCTATTTATTTATAATAATATTCCATAATGTCAAGATAAATAAAATCCCCATCTAACATTTTCTATGCACCTACAGAACTAAAGTTAAGTTTAATTGGAACTTTCAGGGAAAAAAATCAAACAAAATCAGTTTTTTCTTAACAGACTCCTTTGCTCTCATTTTTCTGCCTGTTATAAAGAGACAAAATTATTTGCCAAAAAAACCCTAATCTGGAATTGTGCCTGTCATCTTCTTACAGTACTTATAAAGCACAAAGTATAGTCCTTCAGCTATGATCCCATAAGTTTGTGGGTTACCCTTTGCTATTTTCTGCTTTTCAAGCTTCTTCACAAGGTACATGCATTTAGAGCTATGATCTTGTTTCCACATTCCATATGCCACTCAGAAAACTTTGCCTTGATTCATGGTGTTTGATTCCCCATGGTAAAAGTGTATGTATCTGCCTTACTTGTTTCAGGAGCAGTGAGAAGAATATATCTCCTTTCCTTCAAGGCTTCATGTGAAATGATGTCATGCAGTGCTTACAAAATGGACTGCTGATCTCAAGGCAAAGGTTGTCCTATAAATTATTTTGATGTGGGTGTATTTTTTCATATTTGTTGTAATGCCCTGTATCTGAACAATCTTCTGGAACTACAGTAGCAAGAGTAGTACTTTTTAACTATACTATCTGAACTCTGTTCAGAACAAATCAGAGAGTGAATTACAGTGTTGTAATAGTCTAATGACTTATCTACATGATTATTGCTACTATTGGCAAAGAACTAAAACACAAAGAATTCTATCATAGATGGATTTAATGAGTCAGCTTAGGATATTCAGTGTTACCACAGCAATCAGACTGACTGTATATAAGCTACTTTTCCATGAATATTTTTTCAGCCTGAAGAATAATCCTTTATGAATTGATGTAGACTGACTAACTATTCCTTGTATCTTGCATTATTGACTAAACAGATGGTTTTAAATCCCTCCCTTTGAAATCATTGCCTCTCGAGTTCAGTAGTGTAATAGATAATAACAAATCCCAGGAACAAGGGGGATGAAACTGTACCAGTTTCTTCCATATACAGGAGTTTAATATATGATAAAAGGCTACCTATGATTTGTACAATACCATCCGTGTGAATAGAAATTCATGCCATAAAACTTAATGGGTTTCTATCCTGATTTTCCAATCTAATACTGAAAACAGTACTGAGAGTTAGTTTCCTTCTTGGCTTCACAATATTTATAGAATTACTCTAGAATAAATTAGTGGAAACTATGCACTAAAAGGAAATAAATACATTGAGGAATTGTGTTGACACACTGTAGTACATGAGAGTAAAACTACTGATACAGAGTGAAAGATAGATTTCCCTGAAGTCAATTGGAATTTTGCTACTGGGTTCCACATTGCCAACATTTCACTGCTAGTACACAGAGAGTTTGGCTATTTTTACCTTTAATTAATGTACAGTTCATCTGTTTTCCTATCCCTCCTCACTTATTTTCTCATCTTCCTACTCTCCCTCCTTACCTCTCTTTGGTTCCTGTTCTATATCTGCTGCATCTGCCAGGCAGTTAAATTTTAAAATAGCTTTTCCCTTTGAAGTGCTAATGCCAGCACTGCTATTTCTATAGCAAGTAACTTCACTGACTGTTGCAGTTTGCTTTTACTCTCTGTTTTATGTGTTTGTAAGTGCATTTATGTGATTTTAACAGTGAGGAGATGGAAAAAATGGAAAGAAAGAAAAAAATCTCCTAATTAACTTTTATAAATAAAAGTTAAATCCTAGCTGCTCTACCTCAGGCTATGATCTCTCAGATCGCACAAGCTAAGCAGGTGGAACTTGGTGAGTAACTTAATAGGAGACCTCTGAGGAAAACCCAGGGTGCAGTATGTGGTAGCACTGAAGATTCAGTAGTGCCACGGTTCTTCTTCAGGAAGTGCTTATATTCTTTCTTCACTGAATCCATAAGTGGCTATGAAACACGACAGGTCTGTAGAGAAACTCTGTTTCAGAAAACCTTAATACTGACTGAAGGTAGGAGGATATTCTGAAAGGACCACTTTGTACACACACTCATTTAGACCCCTAACCATCTGCTAGTGGTCAGGGATAGGAAAGTAGATTAATCATACACTGGAGTCAGAGTACTGGACCTTTGGTCAGTTCCAGCATGTGAGGCATTCCATTTTTTGTGTATTGAGCACTTCAGCAATCACTGTTGTCTTCTGAAAGATCATTCTATTTGCTGATGAATATGGTATGTGTGTGTTTATTTTAAACAGTCCTTATGTGATCACTTTACAATATGGTGTACACTCATGTAACAAAGTGGAAAAAAGGGCATTCCATGCTGTGGTCTTAAGCTTAACGAGTTTGGGAGTCCTTACTGATACTATGAGATACTGAAAGCTCAGAGGTGTCAATTTTAAATATTTATGTTTCATTCTTTCACCCTGGGAATATTTCATTCATGATTGTATTGCATCTTCCACATGAGTAGTTTCATTTATTTACACATATAGAAAAAACCCCTTTGATTAATAATGAGGTCACCAGTCATGTGTGTACTGAAAAAATTAATCATCTGCACTCTCTGAATTATTCTTAAGGTTTTCTTTGGGGAAGATAATGTAAGATAACAGTTTCCTGGTCTGTATAAGTCAGGAATGTACTCATACTTTAGAGTTTAACAGCAGGTCAAAGCTTCATGGCTTGTATTGCTGTTTCCGTGAGCTGATCCTATTTTACAAAATCCTATTTTCATGAACAAGGCAATGGAGTATTGCTTCACTGACCGCTCCAAGCCACTCAGCTCTCTCCTTTCCTAAGCTTTTTTCAAGGCTCTGGGGGGCAAAGTCAAAAGAAACCTGCCTACATTCTTCCTTATTTTTTGTAGACTTGCTGGAGAGGGGATGTAGGTGTATTGAGTAGGTTACAGAGGGAGGGTACAGACACCTAAATCTTCACATAGAAGTTGAGAATTAAAAACTTTTCCTACTGTATAGGAATGTCTTTTTGATTTAGCAGGTCTTTGGGGTATTTGAATGATAGCTAGATATACCAGTTTCAGCTCCCAAAGTGTAAATGATTCCTATGAACACCTTACAGTAAGGTATGCCTCTGACAGTGTAAGGTGGGAATTCTGTAAATCAATAATGATATGTATATGTATCTGAGATTAATCACTTTAATAACAGCATATGTATTTACATCTGAGATTTCTCACTGCCACACAGCTTTGTTATTGTGCCCAATGACTGGTCAAAATTTTGGGGTTTGTAGATTATTCCCACTAGAAGAGAATAGAGTTAATAGAGATTGATCTTTTGTAGTGCAGTCCTATTTCTAAAAAGCATCATTAAAAAAATCTTGTTTTCTTGAGCATAGCAGAAATTATACATATTAAAAAGTTACTGGTTTGTTTGTTTGTTTCCGGGATTCAACCCCTATCAGTCTGTGCCAGCAGCCCAAAACCTGTCTAGGTTTGCCCCTTGGTACCTGTTGTTTGGCAGTAATTTGACATGAGCTCCTTCTACATGTAATCTCTTTCTCCATGTTTACACGTCCTACATGCACTGGCCCTATTTGTTTCACCTGTATTCGTTTCCTTCTTAAATCAGCAAAACCACTCCGCCTGCTTCATTCACATTCTGACTTGATTTTTTCAAGCTTTTATTTTGTACAGACGTGTAATTGTGTTTGGGGTTTAGAGACTACAGTCATTTCAGCTACTTGTTTCTTACATCTGTCTTAAATGAAGAGGGACAGCTATACCCAAGAGCTGCAATGAGGTTTACCTGACCTATAATTTTACAGCATTATAAACCACATTTCAGCTGAAATTTCAGGCCTAGCAAACCAGTAAAGGTCTTGCTTCAGCATTGTGGTGTAGTGAGTTTTCCTCTCACTGATCTCATATCTGTTCCTCCACAAGCAGGAAATGCATCAAAGTTCTGAAGGGCAAGTCTGCAATATACTTTACTCTTTGGCTATTTGCACAGCTTCAGGAAGATGGTCAGAGATTGTGTACTACTGACACCAGCCCTGTCTGCAACTTGCCCTAGCTTTGTAAAGATCATTTTGGACTGTTTTCAGGGTGAGAGAACTACAAAAGCAATTGTACTTTTAGTTACAGTCTGCTCTGAGTCTGCAGAAGGTAAAACTCAGCTGGACTTATTTATTTTCCAGAAATAAACCTAGAAAAATTCTATGTTTATATTTTACACAAGCTATTGTAATTAGGAATTTTATGTCAAATACAGTAAACCCTCAGAGAAAATTCAGTGAATGAAATCCTAGCTCTGATGAAGGAATTAGCAGAATTTCTTTGATTTTTGTGTGATTGAGGTTTCATCCAAAGTCTTTGATGGAGATACACGAAGACCAAATGTCTAGATGTGACAGCACAGAAACTTGATCTACAATATGAACAAACTTATCATTTGAAATATTTCCAATGAATCTGTGTCCATATAAATTCAGAGGTTGGAGTAGTGGAACTATGCACCCATATGTAATAAATCTATCCATCTTTTCATACCAATATGGTATCAGCAAGGATGTTAATCATTTTGTAGAAACATAAAGTTGTACTTCAATAAATAAAAACTATGTAAGAAATCCAGGCTTTGAAGTTTTGAACACTTGCATATTTACATAGCTTTACAAAAGTCACTGAGATGACACATGAATAAAATTGCCTGTTCAAATGAGTTCTGTAATAAGGAAACTGGGGAATTTCCAAAAATAGAAGAAACAAGTGAAAAGCATTGAAAACAGATCTTCCCCTGCCCCACCACCCCTCACACCAACCATGGTGATTTTAACTTGAGTTGTAGTACTAGGCCATTTGTAAGTAGGAAACCCAGCACAGCAGATAGACTGGACTTTCACCAGGCTAGCCATACCTGTTTTTCTCCTCTACATCTTTATCCCTCTATCACAATTGGCACCTCATACACCATCTCATTTAATACCTTTGTTTTTTCCAGAGTTTAATGCTAGTAACCTGGAAGCAGGCATCTGTATGTGGGCAACTTTATGTGAGCATCTATTAAAATGGAAGAGAAGAAAACCCATATAAAAATTGTGAAGCAAATAAGGACCTGCAAAAGGAGGAGAGCTTATTCTAAAAAGAGATCAATGCATAACATGGAATTTGCTAGATTCATTAAGAATCAGTCTTATCATTTCCATAACCATTAATAAATTCACTAATGATTTTAGAAAAAAGAAAATGTGTAATTTGCTGTTCATTCCCAGCTTGTCAACAACACACACAAAATACTGGAGCCATTAAATCGTCTTATACTGTAGGATAACAAAAATCAATACTATGCACTAAAGCACAAGAAAAACTTTTGGTGTAACCTGGTATTTTGAGAGTCAAAAGTTGTATGGTATGAGAAAGACTGGGTTGGTACTGAATATGAGACAAAGTAAAAGCAATCAACATAGGAAAGTCATGAAAGAAAGGCAAATCTCTAACAGTCTTTAAATGGAGATGGAGAGATTTAATGCTATTGTGCACATTGCTAGTAAGAATTTATGGGAATGTGAAAAAAATCTGTCCATCAGTGTTTAAGACACACTTATTCAGACTGTAATAGGTCATAGACATTGTCAGGGAAATCCAGAACTTGTTTTATGAAGAGATTCAAAGAGGAACTGGGTCAATTAAAAAAAAGGTAAATGTTGTATGTAAATACATCAATCAGTGAACAGAAGTGAATGTTATTGGGAGAGAAACAAATGAGACAATTTCTAATCAGAGGAATGGTGTTCAGGCACTGCCTTCACTAGGAAGAGTAAATTGAACTGATTTTGAGATGAAGCACTGGATTACAGAAATATTAGATAATGTCTGCTGAAAAGCGGAGTTTTGGATTGGTGATTCAGAGGTTTTAATCAAGTCCCACCATTTTCACTTTTTCCTGCAAAAACTCATCTGAAACTTTTGATACTGATAAGCTGCCTTTTTTTTTTCACCAATAAGAGCCAGTAAGAACAATTCCATCTAGTATTATGTACTTCTGCTGGAAACACTAGTACTGAGTGCAATGAAGTAATATGGTGAATATAGCCAGAAGCAAACAAGGAAGAAAATTAAACCTACCTGAAAAGCAGACACCAGAATAAAAATTTTGTTTCATCAGAATATTAATTTAGTGCACACACTTTTAAAAACAAAATCAGAAATTGTTTTCTCTGAAAACCTCTGTCAGATGGGCTGTGACAAAAAATGGGATGACTTTATAAGCTTAATTGTAAAAGTTCAAAATCTGCTTTAGTTGTGTTCTTTTCCTACAGTACAAATGGCATGCAATATATACAGGAGCCTTCACAATTTATAGATGTGACAAAAATGTGAAAATTTAGAGAGAGGACAATTAAGATTTTTCCCTGTAGAAGACAAGTAAATATTATTTTTAAAAGGAGAATTCAACTGTAGTTTTTAAGTGCTATTGTGTTAAATGTGTAGTCTAAATGCAAGCATTCAAGTATTGAACAGAGATTTTTAGTACCACTATAAGTGCAAACCACAACGCAGCCTTAGCTGTGGAGTTAATTACTCTTTTGTATAAGAATAACACAAAATCTACAGCATAATGCAAAAAGAAAAAACTGCTCTATTTTTTCACTTATTTTCTTCTTCCTCTTTACACAGCTTTAAACCTCATTGCCTGTGATTACCTATCTTAGGGCTTGTGACAATTTGCCAGATCTCTATGTAAAGCTTAGGAATTCTGTTTGATACTTGGAAATCTCTATATATAGCTGCATCAGGTTGAAAATTCTTTGCTAATCTAAAATCCACAAGGGGTGATTTTTGCTCCTGGCACATGATCAATAAAGAATTGTTAAACCTTGATAATATCCTATTCAAATACAGTCCCCTGGAGCATGACAATGCTACCAGGTAGGCAAACCTGGTTTTATAGATGAGGTGAGGCAGTAATAAGTAGGTGATAAATCATCTGTTCTACACAAATTTAATCACCTGACAAGGGAGCTACCTGACTAAGAAGGTAAGGTAGCTTCTTGATTGGTGTTGCAAAGTACCTCTCAATTAAGTATTGGAGAGGGATGGTGGACTTGTGGGACTCTTACCTATCCTTGGAGTGGAAAATGAAGGCAGAGAAATGCAAAATAGCTGTTCTGAAACCCTTAAAATCGGAGTGGGTTTTTTATCCCTTCTGTGAAGAAACTCCAGCGTACTGCCAGTTTTAATAAATGACATTTAAAGAAATCGGCACTGTTCTCAGAAGAGAGGGCAGCAAAGCTCCGCGCCTGAGGACTGGGAAAGGAGCCGGTGTTGCTGCTTCAGCAGACCAAAGCAAGCTCACATGGACACCAGTGGTGTGTTGCATGGAAAAACCTGGCTCCAGCAGCCGGCGAGCGGCCGAGCCGCTGTTTTAAGCAAGGCTGAGGGAGGGGTGTTAGACACCTTTGTTCTAATGTGCTTAGTGCTGCTAATATGCTCACGGCCCCGGGGATGCTCGGGGCCCCTCTGCCGCACGGGGTGCTCTTAGTGCCCGGCTCCCCGCTCCGTGCCCGGCAATTTGGGCTCCCGGGCCCTGCTCCGCGGCCAAGGCACCTGGCGGGCCGCTGGCAGCCAGAAGGCGAGCGAGGGCTGCACCTGCCGCCCGCGGACCTGGGGAGTGCTCCCGCATCCAGCCGAGCGCAGGCTGCAACCCGCTTCGTGGCGCGGCGCCTTCGCAACTTCCCGCGGCCACTCGGCTCTTCCCCGCCCGTCTCCCGGGCCAGGTCCCGCCGGCCGGAGCGGCGCTGCCGCCCGGTCACCTGCCCAGGGGAGTTCCCTCTCCCTCCCTTCACACCGGGCAGCGCACGGGCATCCGCGGCGAGCCGGGCGCTCGGCGCACCCTCCCTGAATCCATCCATCCACCCATCCCTCCATCCCTCCCTCCCTCCCTGCGCGCTGGCGGAGCCCTGCGCCGGGGGCTGAACTCGGGAGAGGGGACCGTCCCGTGCGCCCTGCCTGTCCCCAGCCCCCGCGCCCCTCCGCCTGCCTCCTCCCGTGGTCACTGGGGCTGATGAATTAATCATGATGTGGCTGCTGTTAATGCATTTATGTGGAGCGGGCTGTGCCAGCGGCTCGAGGCGCGGCGCGGCGGGCTGAGCGAGCGCGGGGAGCGCCGGCCCCTCCGCCCCGCTCCGCCATCCATGGCTCCGGAGGAGGGAATGGGAGCCGGGATCGCGCCCCTCTCCCCGGCCAGCAGGAGAGGGGCAGGGCTGGGGTGTGCGGAGGGGGCACGGCGGCGCTGGCAGGGCAGCTCCAACTTGCCGGCTGCGGGGAGAGAGGAATGCTCGTGTTGCCGCGGAGGGGTGTGGGGGTGTGTTCGCTTCGCGTCCCCGAGGTTCCCCCCAAATCCTGCCCGTGGTTTCAAAATCGCTCTTGGCGTAAGTGCGCGGGCGCCAGGCTCACTTTATCGCCGCTGACGCTGTCAAAATCGCTGTGGCTCCAGCAGTAACAACAGCGAGCCCCCTCCCTGCCTCTCTCCCTCTGCCGGGGCACCCGCTCCTCGTGAGAACCAAACGCTGCTATTCCTCTAGCTTCATCTTCCCCGCTTACGCGCGAGAGAGGAAGACTTGCTAATTAATTTACATACGAGGGGATGGTGTCTGAAGGAAGGAAAAAATACCCCGTTGCACCTGCTCCGCCGAGACTTGTCATCTGAATCTGGAGGAGAGCTATAAATCATGTAAAGTGTTCGCGGTGGAGTCGGCTTCTTCTGAGAGCTGTAGGATTATGTATCCAAATGCTGAATTTATATTTCCCACTAGGAAAAGACTGAAACTCAGGTCAGATATAAACTACATCACTTCATTTAAAACAAATTATTTATTGTAATTCTAGGGGGGATTTTTCTTCTCTCCTTATTAAATAGTAAGTACTATTAGAGCATATAGTAATGATTTACACATTATAGCCTGAAATCTCTTGCAGAGTTGGAAGTGGTTGAGTGTAAGGGTGGTGCTTTAGGATCACATATGTCCTCTTGTTTTTGCTACACATATGAAGACTGAGAATTACCAGAAATTTTACCTTCAGTTTTTAGTGAGTACAAAACAGTATTTTCTGAGATACAGAATGGAGAAAACTTGGACTAGGGAGACAACAACTTCCATTGAAAAGGTTGACTTTCTCAACTACAGCAACTAAAATCTGCGTTATGTCTGCCTTGATTATTTCTGTCCTTTGGAAAAGAGCTTTAAAAAATGTGATAAGCTACTTGCAAGATTTTCACTTACTCCCTCTAAGGCAGTACTGTAATAGTTCTTGACACTTGCCTGCTAAATGAGCTGAACTGGGAAGACCTACTGTTCCGTAGGATGTTTGTGTTATTCCTGTGCCAGGTATTTCTTCATAAAATACAAAATGAGGGCTTTAGTCTGCTAAGATCATGATTTCATAATGTAGAAATTATTCCTGCTTTAGTTTTGTGACAGTGAATTTTCATATATTTGTCTAGTTTTGTTGCTAGCAAAACTAGACTGAGGTTTTGTCATTTCAGATGGAACTAATTTAGATTGGGGTTAATTGCTTTAGTAGCCTAACATATATTTGGTAATACTGTAAATGGCAAACATTGTTAAGTTCTTTTGTTCCAATTATATAAAAACAAGGCTTTTTGATTAAAAAGGTGTTATGTGCTATAGATGGATCCTGTACATTGCATCAGAATGATGGAATTAAATTAGTGTTCTTGGACAGCACATATCATTTGCAAGTTTCATAAGTTGTGAACTTATTGTAAACGTGTGTGTATGTGTGTGGCAAAAGACTGCTATGCTTGTATAAGAAACTAATAATAACACAAATCTGTGAGGTAAGCAAGAACATATGAGCTGGGCTAACCACTCAATATGCTTACTTTGAAAACAAGCCTGTATGCAGTAGTTTTCATATCACTGTTCTACAGCAACAAAATAAGGGAGCCAAAAATAAGCATAGGCCAGAAATAAAAGTCAGGGGAGAAAAATCCTTTTTAACTGGAGTCTTTTTGTCAAATCCAAGACTCCATGTCACTGTTAAACTAAATGATGCTCCTATACACAGCAGTTTATGACATTTAAGGTGGAAGCCTTGGTCCAGTCTATAACCAATCAATTAAAAGAGATTCAGTTGTTGAGGATTTGGTTTGTCACAGAATACAGGATGGTAGAGGTCAAATGACAGTCGATAAAGGTAGAGTTCATTTTTTAACTTGGAACAGAAGAACAATTTGTTTTCTTTTCTCAGTCTTCTGTCTCTAACTGGAAATGCTGTCTTGAGCAGCACCCCACAAAGTGGCCAAAGTTTATTAAGTGGTGAACATTTATTGTGCTGGGATAACACTGTAATAGAAATACTTACTCTGTGTAACTGGCATTGTTCTGGCCAGTGCTTTGGCTGTGTAGGTCATAAGTAAATAACATGGAAGTTCTGATTTGGGGTTTGAACAATATATGTCATTGCATAAGTTTCAGTCCAGTGGACATTTCTATGTTTGGCCACCAAAGTGTTTGCTCAAGTTACATTGAAAAAGCGCTTCCTTCTTTTATAATCTAAAATGACAAAATGGTTTGTCAGCCAGGAGGAGTCAGGGAGATGTGTTTACACTCACCAGACTTTATTGTGTGTACAATAATGACTCGTGTTTGATACAAGGGATTGTGGGCTTGGTGACTTAAGTGAATGACAGACCCACCCACATTTTCAACATTTGCAACATGCTGACCATGCTTTTTGTGTCAGGAAACCATAGTGCTGCTTGTCTATTGATGAACATAGCTTTGAACGGAGCTGAATGGAGAAGAGTTAGATACCTGCAACATTGCATGATGTTCACTAAATGCTATGCAAATGACAACTGGCTGGTATTTGTAGTCATGTGAATATGCCCTCTCTATTTTGTGTAGCTGTTTTTGATTTACACACTGCCATAGGAAACTTCTGAATGGGTTTTTCAATGATTAACATAAAAGTATCATGTTATGATGGGTGCAGATAGCTGTGTGTCCTAAGAGACAGGGTAACTTACAAGATTTTGGATAATGATGACATTTGAGGAGTATATGCATGGAGCACAATCAAATTCCTTCTTTCACTGTTTATATAGTAAGCAGGAATCCATTAAACTGCCAAGGAGGGCAAATATTTAATGAAGACCTAAAGAGACAGTATCATTTCAGTATGTTTGCAGTCCACCGCTCTGTTTAGCTGGTGATTAAATCTTTTGATCTCAATGAGAGCTTCCAATCATCTGTTTTGTTGCAATACTCTGTGAAGCCATTTAAACTTGAGGGGTAAGGATTTAAGTCTTAAGATGGTTTTCTCCTAGAGATAAAAAATTGCATGTAGTTCTCCCATACCCCTAGTTGAACTTTAGTGGGAATAGTGGAAACAAAAGGACTGGGAAGGAAGGGAGCAGAATAGAGAACAGTTGATGACCAGAGTAATTCAGGGCTCTCTGAGTTAAGCAATAATCTCATCTAATTCCAGTCATAAAGTCATCACAGTCTACCTTTAAGTTAGTTAAGTAGATTGCCTTGTTGCTCTTTCAGGAAAGATGTTTCAAAACCTCTGTCCTAATGCATAGAGCTTTCTTTGAACTTTCAGCCTAAATATATTCTTTGATTCCTAAATTTTAGTCTCTCAATATTGTTATTTAAAACCAACTCCTTCCTTGGTGTGTAGCCCTCAATAAATTATAAACATTGATCAAGTGTCTTCTTCAGCTTTTATGTACCAGGATCAAACAAGCAGAACAAGCACCTTTTAGGCTCTCTAGTGAAACAGAATAAATAGGAAGATACAGAGCTTAGTAACTTAATTCTCCTGAATTCTGAACTTTGTACCTGAAGTGTTTCCTTGAAGTCTTGAATAAGAACACTAGTGCTCCACTTGGTCTTCTGAAAATACTTCATCAGATATTGGTGAAGATGAAGTTTGGTTTACAGGTATGCCAGGTTGCCTTAATCTTTCTGTAGTAAACTAGACATGGGGGTGGGATTTATCTTTTCATATTGCTCTCAAATGATCACAGACCATCACAGAAATAATCACAGAAATTCTGCTATTGGTAATCATGTGGCTTTGAAGAGTTGCTAAAGGTTTTGCCATTTCTAATATTGCAAATGGTCTTCCAATTTCTTCTCTGAGTTAGAGAGAACCTCCCCTGTATCAAGAGGGTTTCCTGTAACCAGTTTTAATCAAAACACCTCTACTTTTTGCCACATTAACAGATATGAAGTAAGATGAGTCTGAAGAAGGATTTTAAGTAAGTCTATTAATTCTTCTACCATTAGTTACTTTTATATTACCTTTATTTTTGTGTTACACTGGCCTGTCTTTTCCAACTGAGTAAATAATTGCTGGGTGATACCATATCAAATGCTTTACTGAAATCTGGAGAGAGTGGATTCTGCATTTTCTTTCCCATGACATTTCCTTTTATAAGTTAACTTATTTGTTCCAGACTAATATGTCTTTTCTAAGTTTCTTCTTTTTGTTGTCCAAAATTTCTTGTTAACACTGTACATCTGTTTAACATAGAAAGGCAGAACAAATCCTTTTCAACTGATGTTATAGAAGGGGCAGATATAGTTAAAAAGCAAAATGTTACACATTATCTGCAGAACAGTGGAGAAGATTATTTAATATTTTTTGTTACTATGATTCTTCAGAGTGCTAACCAGCCATTTTATGTCATTTAAGCCTGTGCATATAAAGTCTTGCATTTTTCATCCTAAAAATTGTTTAAAGATGAAAAAAAGATGTCAAAATAAACTTTTATAACCTGCGAGCAGTAGACTTTTTTTTTCCCCCAGGAATTGACAACAGAAAAATGTGTTTTAAGATTGTATTTATTTACAATGGGATCTTAGTAGATATCTTAAAAAAATTGAGGCAAGATAATAGAGAGTTAGAGTGTGTTGAAAAATGACTAAATACCAGTTAGTAGAGATACTGCGTTTTAGACATGAATGAATAAGGCAATCCAAACTAGCATAAAATCCTAGTTTCTGGATGGAGATAAACTGGGCTACTTCTTGTCATAATTTAGCATTTATGTAGTATTTACTAGGTAAAAAACTTCATTTATATTTATAATCTTCATTATAACCTTTGAAGCGGGTGGGTGGTGTTCTGCAAATTAATGGTACAGGGCCTATATATTTTAGACATAGAAATATGCAAAGAGTTTAAATTTTCTTACAAATTTGTTTGAAATGTATGAAGGGAAGACTGTATCCCTCAGTATTTGGAATGTGTACTTACAAGATATGCTTTCATTTTTAAGGAACAAAGATACAGGGTTTCATTCTGAACACTTGAATAGCATCATGTCTCTTTGATAATGGAGTCTAGTCAGATGTAGTTTTTCCTGAATAAAAGTGTTGGATACCATAAAGGACAGTTTTTTTAAAGGTTCCCACAGAACAGATCTTTTAATTTACAAAGATTTTGTCAGATTTGGCTTCCATTTTTTGTGCAAAGGTAGTTACACATGGAAGGAGGGAGCTTGTCTTTCCTGTCTCCACCCTTCTTGGTTGACAGACTTTTCCTCCAGCAGTCAGTTGACAGCAATCAGTTTGAGGATTATTTCTGGAAGGAAAAAGTTTACAGCTTTACTTCAACAGTAAGATAAAAATAAAGTAGCTGTCATCTATTTCCTTGGCTTAACTAGTTAAAATCATAGCCACAAAAATGCCGTATTACTCAGCTAAGCTGTTCTGTGCATCTTATACAGTAAGCAGACCTTATTAAATGAAAGGCAGCAAAGCCTTACAAGAAATTTCTAACATAAAATTTTAAAAAATTAAATTTTGTGTGGAGCTTCATAATTTATTAATTTTATTTTTTGTTTCTAGATAAACTAATTCTTTTAAAAAAGCCTTACACAGGTTGTATTTAAATGCTTTATTTTGTGACTTTGTCCTCTATGAAGGGCATGTAAGGTAATTCTCACAATAAAAGAAGTCCATGTCCTAGCCAGATTCTTGATCATCTTCCAGAATTCCCTCACATTAATTCCCACAGCACCGTGTTTTCCTTTTACCATTTATAAGGAAAATACTGTCAAGTTTAAGATGGAAAATAGTTCGCAATTGTCAACTTGGACACTTCCTAGTGATAGATTCCTGAAGTGCAATATGCAAATAAACATTTAAGAATTCTTTTTCCTAGGCTGCAACAGCTGGGCATCTTTTAGACCTAATCCCAAAAGTCTTAGAGAGATATGACTCTGCTTGTTTTGTACCACATGCTGTTGTTTATTCTGTAAATGTTTCTGTTTAGTTAGATAGTGTTTTGTTGGGGCTTTTTAATCTATTAATTTAATTTACAGAATTTCATTTTATGGCTTTGATTTTGTTCTGTACTATCCAATGTGCAGACTTTCAGTAGTTTTGGTAACTTGTGCATCAGTGATTTTCTGGCTGTGATATTTTTCCCTCCCTTCCTATAGCAGCATGATGAAATATCCTTACAATGCATAGACTTTTTTGTGCTTTTGGGGTTTTCTAAATTCAAAATCTGACATGTGCACTGGAGAATGAAGAAGAACAAAAGGCTTGTTATTTTCATACTCTGCTGCATTCTTATGTTAGCTCCAAGTTTCTGGATTCCAAAGTGAGATCTATGCCTCTACGCTGCAAACAGTCCTGAGAGGTTAGGCCCCTAGCAAGTTAGAGAGCTGAATGTTTTTGTTCTTTTCACTCTTTTTTTTAATCTCTAGTCTGCAAAATCAGGGAAGTTTAAGACAGTTACTTAAATGTTTGATGGCTGGCTTCTTTTGCTTGTACTTTTCTCCTGTATCCTGAGAGCATAAGAATTGGTGATAGAAAACCAAAATTTCAAAACTAAATTTACCTTGAAAAGAGAATTGTTATCATATTTATGCATAGAGTTTTAGAAAATGGAAATAATATAAATCTTCACTATAGTCACTACTCAGAGTCAGATAATCTAGCATTCCAAAAATGGCATTGGATCTCTCTTCTTTTGAATCTGTGTAGTCACATGCACAGAACATTGTGCTTCAATACTCCAAGGAATTGTTCTACTTTGCTTCTATAGTTTTCTTTAATCAAATGGAAGCCAATAGACATACACCAGCATCGAACACAGCTCTATATTGCCCACTGGGAGATATTTAAATTTGTGCTAGCTTGCACTAGAAGGAAATGCTGTTAAAGCATTTTGTTTTGTTTTGTTTCTGTAAAAACTCTAACATTCAGTGTGTAAAATTTCCATTAAAAAACCCAACAGATAATATTGTATGTGCTGATTAAGGAAATTAACTGTTCGGCCAACTGTGGAATAGTGCTATACACATTTTAACATGTTTATTCCTGTACAAGCTGATTATATTACTTTACACCATAGACAAAGAAATATAGGCTACTCTGCTCTTTCTAGTTTACTTTTTGTGATCCCAGAGTGTTGTCATTTATTAAATACAAATAATAATTTATTTTATATATATATGTGTGTGTGTGTGGAAGGAAGTCATTATCTAGGTCTTAAATTTCCAGTGTTTGTTTTGATCAAGATGATTTTGCATTTAGCTATAAATGATTCCTTGCTAAAAAGATTCAAAACGGGAAGAATGCTAAGAATGCAGAGCAGTTTTTAAAAAGTATGCATTAAAAAGTATCAATTGTTTCTGCATATGGTTTATTACATGTGCATTAGTATTTTGACACAGTCTTTACCTGTGCAATCATGTGCTGTTATCCTGGTCTTACAAAATGTGTTAAGTGTGCATAGTTAGTAATAGCAACAGATAATTTATAATTTTTCATTTGTAGATTTTAATGAGGATCATAAGATTATATTTATTTTTACAGTCGTATTATAAAACTATTTTTTAAACAGATGAAGCAACCAAGCATACACTGTGAGTTGTTATACAAGAAGATTCGGGTAAGACACAGAATCAAGTTTTCAGTTTGTATTGAATGAGAGATGTTCAATATGAATCATGGGCTTCATTTACAGTGCTTTACATCTGTTGCAGTGTGTAATTGTGGTGAACTTGTTTTCACCACTTTAAAATGTACTAATATAAGACATGAGGAAATTTTAGGTGTCAGTATAGGGTTGGTGAGAAAATTTTGGAGGGAGTGGCACCTGCTCACACACTACTTCAGCTTAATATTACACAAGAAAATGTTGATTACGTATAATAGAATTACTGTCCTTCCTACTCCTGTCTACTTCAGGGAACTAGAGGTTCCAGGAATCCCAGTTGTAAGGCAGAGCTTACCATGCTAGCACCAGGAAATCTGTAAAAGTAGGCAAGTTTCTTTCACCTAACTTAACTTCTTTCTTTTAACAAAGAGCTTGGGGAAAACTTCTTTTCCATTCTACAAATTATCTAAGAAATTTTACTTCCTCAGTGACTTGAATATTGTAGTACTGGATCTTCAGATCTCATCAGTATCCTTAGTATCCAAGTATGCAATAATTTCATCTTGACCTTTTAATGTCTAACTTATTCAAATTTTGCTGCTGAGCAAATACCTACTTAGCTCTAGTAAAAAATATTCTGGTTAATGTGGGATGGCTCTGAGAAGTGAATATTTCCACATAATTTTAAGGTAATAAGGAAAACATTTTTGCTATTTAAAGTTTTATGCATTGATTCCTTCTTATTTAATGTCACAAGAGCGAGTTTAGGAGGGCTGATTGAGATGGGACAACCTGTAAGTGGTTTTCCTCCAAGATAATTAGACATTCTTTCTAAGGCCCAGTCAGCATTGTTTGGACAGGTGCAACAGAAAAGGGTGCCACCCACCTCTTTGCTGATAATAAGGTTTTTCTTCCTCACTCTAATAAATAATGCAGCTACTTTTTTAGAAGATGCTTTATTCTGTGTTGAAGAGGTAGGAACTTTCAGTGTAATTTAGTCACATTTACTTTTCCGGTCCAGTTCAAGTACAGTTCTTACATTTCTTATGAGTTCTGATTTATTATTTATTTGTCTGTGTCCTGTTCTCTGTCATTAAGTATAATCAATATCAAATGTAGACTTTGTTTTTTTCAGACTTTCTTCCCCTTAAGTCTGTGGTTCCCTTGACACATATTTATGCTTTATTTTTCTGGCTTCTCTGTGGTTTTTGTGTGGTTTTGTGAGAGCTTTTTGGTGGTTTTTTTTTTTCTTCAGGTGTTTTTTTGGTCTTATGTTCCCTACACTTTCTTTTCAGTTCTGTTTTTCCTCTCTGATTGTCATTCTTCACTATCTTCCAGTCTCCCAGGTCTGATTTTATGAGTTCTGAAATGAAACCTCAAAACCTGTTGAACTGCAGTTTCTTATTCATGCTGCTTTAGATGGAATTTTCTTCTGAAGTGCTTCTCAGTAGATGACACTAGTTTGTCAAAACTACCTGTTCAGTTGTATTTTGACAAAATGAATAATTCAGTGGTTCAGGTGCACCTGCTGTTTGGCTTGCAGTAAACTGGACAGAATTGGGGCTTTGTCTTAGCACAGTTTGTTTATATGTTGCATGTTAATGAGATGCAGAATACCACCACAGTGCCCATATACCCTGAAGAAGTCCACTACATCTCAGATCTTGCTATCTTTAAGGCAGTTGCCTCAGGGACAACTTAATTTTTGATCTTGGGTTCGTAGGTTAGCACCTGCAAAGTGAAATGTTTTTAAAAATTGAGTGAAGAATAGGCCATATATTTCTGAATTTCCTTCAGCATCTAAGAATGGATGGGCAGGTATAGTGGAAGGTTTAAGTTCAGATTCCCTCAGTGAACACAATTGTTCTTGGTTTCCCATTGCCTTCTGAACACCTCCTCTGAGAGTTGGAGATGACATCGTGGTGACATTTGCATTATCCAAAAAGCAAGGAAAGCTGTGCTAATGTGTGCCAAAAGCATCCAAGAGAGAAGGCTGTGTCATGCC
Source organism: Campylorhamphus procurvoides (assembly GCA_013396655.1). Classification (NCBI taxonomy): domain Eukaryota; kingdom Metazoa; phylum Chordata; class Aves; order Passeriformes; family Dendrocolaptidae; genus Campylorhamphus; species Campylorhamphus procurvoides. Next base: position 737,750 of record WBMV01007693.1, on the reverse strand, counting down.
TGGTCCCTGTGAGATCCTTATTCAAAAGGAGTTGCAAGGGGAGAGCTGGAAATCACCTCATTTGCCATATTGTGCTGCTTGGGGGAAAAGACCTGGGAAATATTTAGAGGTCCACAGAGCTGTGTGTTCAGGAGTGCACACCTGAGTGAAGCAGGAAGCAGAGGTTTGAATTCCAGTAGTGCTACTACCAGCATAGTTTCAGAACTGACTTTGGATGCTCTCACTTTTCTGCTACCTATTGTGCCTCCAAGGGGTATATTTTTTTTAAAAAAATATTTATGGAGAGCAGAGATTGAATTTTTCTGAGAGTTAGGTTGATTTTAAAGGAGTCAATTTTTCAAATTCTGGCTTTATGCTTAAAGAAACTAGTCCTATATGTTCTGTACTTTATGTTCACAATGCTTTTTCATAGACTTGTTTACAAGCAAACAAAATATATGGCTTTATTTTTTTTTCTCTTGTTTTCCACTGAAGACAGTAGACCTTTACATTAGCAATTGAAACAGATTTTCAGATGTCACCAGATACTTTAGCACAAGTATTTGCAAACATAATGTTAGTTCTGCTGAAATCTATGGAGCTGTATGTGGCTGAAGTTACAGTTGTTTAAATTGAACTTACATTTTTGAGAGGGATTGATTGTTGAATATTGGAAAACATTCTGTATAATGTTAAGTGAGATGGACTGTTCTGTTAATAGTTAAGTGAGATGGACTTCTTTTTTGAAAAAAAAAGCTCATGACGTATCAAGTTTTGAAAAGGACTTAACCAGAAGAAAAGTGTTATATTGCACTTTTTTTTTTTTTAGTTTAAAATAAGGAGCTGGCGTAGGGAAAACTTTTAATTGTTTTTAGCTGATATTTGGGTTGAAATGTAAGCTTCAAGTTTGCAAACTCTGCTAAACTGGGAGAAACTGTAGAGTCACATTTTGTACAGATTAGTTAAGTATTTAGGCTAATAACTCTCAGATGTAGTTAAATGCAGATATCTAATATTACTCCAAGGCAAGGGGATCTACTGTATGTATGAAGTGTGTTAATCGCAGAGGGGTACAAGGACCTGTTAGATTGCACTCTGATGTGTAAAGCAGTTTCAGTACAGAAGTACTGCAGCTGGGGAAAAAGAAAAGGGAGAGTTATATGCATAAATATGCTGACATCATAGAAGTTTGTTAACTCATACATACATGGGAGCATTCAAAGTGAAACTGAACATTTTTATTTAAATCATATTAATTTTATACATATATAATATTTCTCTCTTGTCTCCATTCATTGTGTGTCCCTGATGGTCACTTTATTTCATAAGAAATATATATACACATGGATCAATATTTTAGATTTAATTTGAATGAATTCTCCAGAGTTCTCTTATACTGATGTGACCTCAGATCCTATCTGGCAAAGTAAAGTGTGCTGTGTGTGTTTGTCTGAGAGGTTACTTCATCTGCTCAAGTCATAAATTCACATTATCTCCCAGTGAAAACAAGTTAAAAATACTGGTGTATCTTCTTGCCAAAGAGCAGACTTAATCTGCTGCATTTGAAACTGTTATTTTGGAGAGGATAATAGAGAGTAAATAGGATATAAGAAAAAAAATCGCGTATTATTCTTTCTGGAGGGAGCAAAGAATATGAAACACATCAAACAATAGAGTGGAAAGATAGATGTTCCTGTTTTAATGCAGTCTAGGTAAAAGGAATGTCTGGGATTAATCTAGTGGTAAATTAGGTTCTATCCTACTCTCATAATCTGTGCTCATTGGACTTGTTATTGTGTGGTAATCCAATTTCTCTGTATGAAGCCAGTGTAAAAGGAGGCTGTCTTTACCTGCAGAGCCTGGTGCCATCCATTTTCCTGCTCACCTTTTTTACAGACCAGAAAGTGATTGTACATTTCACCACATTTCTAAGTATGGCCTTCCTTGTCCTTCATTGGATTCTGCATTTGGCATTAAGAACTCATGAACTAAGGGCCTGTTTTGATCTGATTGGTGGATCAATAGATGGGACTCAGATTTGATGTCAGTGAAAGAGCTGAGCTTTCTGCTGTGAACAATCAACAGTTGGGCAGCAGCTGTGTGTGGAAGGGCTCAACTGTAGAGCCTGGTTGGTTAGAGCCTAGTGTTTTATTATCCATATAATTGGTGCCTGAAATTCATCTGCAGTCATGTGTCAACACATAGCTCAGGTTGGTCTCCAGCAGTGATAGCCAATTTCTGGAGAAAACTGTGGATGCTCTGAGAATGCGATAGTGCTATAGTGTTGATGTTGAACCAACATTAGAAGTCAGGGGGAATGACAGAGCCTTAAGCCAAGGTTTTAGTCCCAAATTGTGACCGAACCCTTGGCCAAATTAATTTAAATAGATGCTGTCTGCCTCCACTGTCTAATTTTGAGAATGGTGTAGAATGAATAATAGAAAGTGAAAAACGTCCACGGTGCAAAGGAGCAATCCTATCTCTGGCATTACAAAATACGCGATGCCCAAAATTAACCTTGTGAAGTTAATCTTGCATGCTCCCCATACTCTCTTTTATCTTTAGAAACTAAGGGCTCTTCATTGTGGCAAATGCTCATCTTTTTCCCTGCTCTTCATTTGTGGTCATCTTAAATGAATCATGTGTTCAGTCATTTCTAAGGCCACTGTAAAGAAATAACATTTGTCCAGCTTGAAATTCTGACTATTTGCTTTTAGGTAAAGTCACCAGTTCACTTTTATCTCTCTTTTTGTTTTGATTTTTTTTTCTCCCCGAGCATTGTGAATGTTTTTTTCATGGAAGACTGTCTGCTTGCCCTAAATGTCACCCTGCCATTCTAATTCTTAAATTGAAATATTTGGGTTTATGTTTTTATATATAATCTTGGTGTATATGCTGTGTTTTCCCTCTATTTGTCGTAAAGATTAATGTGGGAGTAGAGTATTAGCATAGCATAGCACAGCACAGGATTGTATTAGCTAGTTATTGTCTCTCTAGAAAAGACCTCTATTCTTTTACTGTATGTTGTGTTTGAAATTGTTGACAGTGAGAGTAGGATCCCACTGAAGGATAAATTTATCTCTTTGGAAAGCTAACAAAGGAACAATTTCATGCAACAGAAGGGTCAGAGACGAGTGGTTATAGTTTTCATTGCTTGCACCTTCAGAGTAAAAAGTCGAAATGGATCCAGTCATTTAGTGCAATTCTTGGATACAGCAATCACAGTAGTTGAGAGTACTTGCATAAGTGGACAGACAGGAAAATAGTCAAAGCACTTTAGTATTTAAAGGTATATATTCTTTGAATTATTCGCTGAAGAAGCATGGGGTTACTATTTTTCATGGTTAGGTAGGATGACAGAATAATTTAAACTCCTGTTTGTAACAATGATAACTGAGGGTGATGAGCCACTGCCTTTCATTTAAGAAACACCAGAACAAAGGTATGTCACTCAGTAAAATGACAATACGTGTAGCTGAGGGGTTTCTTACAAGAAATGAGAAAATGACACAAAATTGAAAAATGACCAAATGCTGAGGACCTTGTGTAAATGACTACTTGAAGTGTGAATTCAGGCACTGCTTTGTGAGAGCTTTTAGATGGAATGGTAGATGAGGATGAGTAGTAAGGAACAGAAAACAATTGCTGGCTTGTGATTTGTTGTGCTAAGAAAAGTGAAACTTTAACTCTCTACATAGGCGAGATTGCATCAGACACCAACTTTCGTCATCTGTTTCTTTTCTTAATCAGAAGAAACCCTGAGAACACTGTAATTTTATGTAGCTGTCTAGGTCAGCTGTAGTCGAGCTGATTCCACCTTTAGCAAGAACGAACTCTTCTTATGCTAAAATAAACAAGATAAGAATGGAAAAAACAAGTTCATCATGCTTTGAAATCATTCCATCTCTGATCTAAGTAATTGTCCCAAGGGATCTCTACAGAACTTCAGTTTTCTGATTCATTTTTTTAGAACACCAGGAGCACTTTAATCTCTTAGGGAAGCTGTTATTAAATCTCCACAGTGCACTCTAACTCACTTTTTAAAGACTTGCACCTGCTTCCACTAAATGTCTGAGAAGCCAGATGAGGTATTGGATGAGGAGAGGACTTAGTATGCTTCTTGCATCTGACTTGTTACAACGACTGTTGAGTAACAAGAACTGTAATTGTCAAAAACAAAGTTAGTCATGTTGCAACTGGGGAAAGATTAATTCTTCCAAAATGGGGTGGTGTTTTTTTTATGTTGTGAGTAATGCAGTTTTTATCTAGACTTGTTTAAAAGTATGAGAATCTGTAATCTGCAGCATATGTAATGTGCAAGATAATTCGTGTCTACTAAAACTGTTGTTTCCTGCACCGTTTTGATTCTTACTGTATATGTAGGTATGTAATTTTTTTTACAAAATTTGCATTTAACATCTATTTCTCTTACCTATCTCTACTTTAAGACCTTTTTTTTTTCAATTCCCATACAGGAGTGTGCTATTTATGGTCAAATTGTGTGTATGTTCAGAACATAGTTATTGGGTGTTTTGGTTGGATTTTTTTTTAATTTATTTAACAGTGGTAGAGCTAGCTCAGACCTTAATCAGTTCCTTTAAACTTAATTGTGAGTACTTCTGTCATAGATTATAGGCTCATACAATAATTCAGGCTGGAAGATAACTGAGGATGTATCTTGGTCCAGACCTTTGCTCAGTGTTGAAGCCAGGTCAGGCTACTCACAGATTTCCCAGTCTGGTCTTGAAAATGTCGGAGGACAGAGACAGAGTGGGGCAACCTGTTCCACTGCCTGACTCTCCTCAGAGTAAATAGGCTTTTTTTTTTTTTTGTGGATGCTCAGAATCTCATGTTTCAGCTTATATCTGTTGTCTTGTGTCCTCCTGCCATGCCTTGTGTCCTCTGAAGAGCCCGACTCTGCTGTTGTGATGACCTTTGTTGTTAACAGTAATATTACAGATGTTAAAGTGTTCTGCCTCACTTAGAAGGTTGGCTTCCTTTTTTGTGGTTCTGATACCAAAAAGGCATTGGAGGCAATTTGTCCTATGTGTCTAATCTCTGTCATAGATGTGAGTGCTTAAAGAGAAGGCTCACGAAGACCTTATCATTGTTCATAGTAATTGCAGAGTGCAAGGAAGATGAACCCCTCAGTGGTGCCCAGTGGCAAAATAAGAGATAATGGGCATAAGTAGAAACACATGAATTCCATCCATACATAAGAAAAAGTTTTTTACTGTAAGAGAGGTCTAGAGTGGCAGTGTTTAGATTTGGGGTTGGGTTTTCTATTACCATTTGGGAATAATAAAAATAATCTCATGTATATAAATAAGTTTTATATGATGATCAAGAGATGAGATGAGATGCAAGTTAAAGGAAGCCAACTGAAAAATAACTAAAATACTGTTGGAAGAAATAAATTCTTTTAATGATATGTTCTTAATTAATTGCCTTTTATTCAGAAGCATATATCTGTTAAAATGAGAATAAAATACCTTGATGTTCTTGTTTCCATCTGTGAAGGCAATGGGTCTAATTACTTCTGTAATGTTAAACATTTCAGTGAAAGTTGTGGATTATGTCTCCAATCAGTTCCTATTGTTCCGATAGGAAAAAAAGGCATTCTGAGGGGGGAAAAAAGGATTCTGAGTCATTGCAAAACAAAAAATTATTCTTTTTTTTTTTAATCCCAGATTTTATAAAGCAAGAAATGTTGGTAGAAATTTATTCTGCTAGATGCAGAAACCAAAACAGATATATATATTTTTTTTTTAAGATAACTATTCAATTTCAGCCTGAACTAAATTTTGCACAGGATAAACTTGAAAATTTGTAAAAGCATTTTAAGATTTATGGCATGTAACTGAAGATACTCAGAATTACAGATTATTAACTACCTTGAAAAAAGGGTATATTGAGGGATTGCCAGATATTTCTAAGATGGTATTTAAGTCCTTTATTTGCAGGTGAGTGTGTATCTTGAAGTGCCAACACTCTTTGCTTCTTTAGGAAAGGAAACTTGGGGAGTTGTTTCTCATGCTAGTCTCACTTGGAGCTGGTGGTGCCAAGGGCCATATTTAGGTAATGCTGATCCACTGCAATTCAGAATGTTGAGGCTAGCCTAGTCAGACACAACTGTGTCCATAATGTGATTACACAAACCCTCTTCATGCCCTATAATTTTGGCACCTAATAATGCTGAAATTAGGATTCTAGAGTCTCTAAACTCAGTGGTGGATTCAGAGACTGATTCAGGTGTCTGAGATAGGAACAAAGTCTGCATTGATTGTATAAAGGATCCTCATTTCACGCAGACTTAATTGTCTAAAGAACAACTTTTCAATTAAATTAGTATTAAGAGAAGAGGGAACATTCATTCTAGCCACATATTTACTTGCCTCCTCTCTCACATATCTTGAGAAGGAAAGTAGTTTTCAGTAGACTGTGTTTCTGGTTTTGGTGTTTGGCTGGGTTTTTTTAAAACTTTTTTTTTCTTCACAGGTTAACTATTTCTGCCTCTTGTCCTAGTAGATAGAACTTTTGGCTGTAAGACTGAAAAGTGTTTCATTGAAAATTGATCCCTGTGCCACCTAAACCGGTGATTTTAGCTATTGTCATCTAATGAATCTAAAAGCAGAGAATCATATGACTGTTTCCTTTTTTTTCTTTTTTTTCCTTTTTTTTTTTTTTAACCTGCCTCTGTTCCAAGTTATTGTCTGGCTAATTGAAATATAGAGGAAATACATTGCATGTCACTGAAATTTTGTCCTAAGGCGAAGCCCTGTTTAAGAAACAGTTATTGAGACCAGCTTTCCTCTGCCTGGAGATCACTTTCCCACTTGTGAAGTAGTCCTAGGGAAAACAAGTAACTCAATATACATGCATAGACAGTAAAGAGAAAACCATACACTGAGATATCCTACCATAGCATATCTGCCATATAAGTTTTTATGTAAAGATTGTCAGGCTTCTATTTTTACATTAGAACTTATGTCTCCAGTAGATTGGATGACAGTTTTATGAGGACTTTATTTTGAGAATAGAGAAAGCTAGAAACAAAAATTTTCTTTCAAAAACTAAACATCTAGTCCTTGATTACCTTGACTACCAAAGTTACAGTTAACCCACTAGTACCATTAAGAACTATATCTTTGTTCTGGTTTTCTCCTTGGGTAATAAAACCGTAAGAACTTGATATGCTTATATGCTTCCCCTGCCAATGTAGTAATAATAGAATGGGTTGGGTTGTGCAGGACCTTGCCCCTGCTGTCTGTCCACTGGACCAGGTTGCTCATCCAGCCTGGCCTTGAACACATCTAGGCATCCACAGCTTCTCTGGGCAAACTGTTCCAGTGCCTTACCACCCTCATAGTGAAGAATTCCTTCCAAAAATCTAACATAAATCTACCATAAAATCTCTGTCAGTTTAAAGCTGTTCTCCCGTGTCTTATCACTACACGCCTTTGTAAAAAGTCTCTCTCCTGAGCTCCCTTTTGAACTCCTTTTGGGTACTGGAAGGCCACTATAAGATTTCCCTAAAGTTTTCTATTCTCTCTCAGCCTGTTTCCAAAGGAGAGTTGCTCCACCCCTCTGAGGCTCCCTCTGAGGTCCCCTGGATTCCCTCCAGCAGGTCCATCTTTCTTGTGCTGGGGGTCCCAGAGCTGGATACAGTGCTCCAGGTGGGGACTCACAAGAGAAGAGCAGAGGGAAAGGATCCCATCCCTCGACCTTCTTGGCCACAGTGCTTTTGATGCAGCCCAAATATGGTTGGCTTTCTGGGCTGTGGGCACACACTGGCCAGTTGAGCTTCTTGTTAATGTTAAGACAGTGCAATGGGAGTAGACTTTTGCCAAATCTTTTACATAGATTCAAAACCCCACAGTAGTCATAGCATACTTACGGCTTTTTGGTGTAGAGTATGTGTTATGATTAGCACTGAGTGCTATCTGGAGGGACTTCACAAGATCTTGTCTGAGAGTAAGTGACATTTCAAAATGAATTTTTTTTTTTTTTGCAATTGTTCCCTGAGTTAAGCCAATTTCTTAGATTAATTTTCTCTATAACAATACTCTTCTGTTTTATTAGAATTTCTGAAAATGAGATATTTCATATTTTAATAGCCTAGATTACATTTTAGATACGAAACTCATGGTTAGAATGGTCTAACTATTGAGATTTAGACACTTTAAGAGATATTAGAATCTGTATCTGTAGTGGAGTGATTTGGTAAAGGTGATTTAAAGAAAAAAAAGGTATAAGCAATCTTTGAATAAGAACAAATCCTGCTCAGAAGCATTTCTGGAACTATCAGTTTACCTCTTTCAGCTGTAAAAGTGACAACTGTGCTCTGACATAGGAGGTTGCCTTCAGATTTAGAAACATTTTTGTTTGAAAGTGAATTTTCATGTTTTTTTCTCTTATTATTGGTCTGTGGTGACTCTGTGTTAGGTAAGTTTTTTCCTGTATTGATAAGCTTTGCTTGGAAATCCCTTGCTTATCATTTCTCTTAGTAAGTTTTAAAGCTTTGCTGTCCTGGGCATTAAATGTAAATCTAATTAAATCTAAAGTTTTATTTAGGCTTCTTGGTTTTTAAGAATTTATGAGAAAATTGGCTGCAAAAGCAAATGAAGTTTACATAGCGGTAGGTGTGCGTGAAGTAGATGTTCTAGAGGATGTGTCTTTAACCCAAACTTGAATTTCTGCATTTCTAAAATGTTTGGAGTGTTTTTAAATGTAATTATTATAATCATTTCTTCAAAGAGAGAAGAAAAAGATACTGCCTTCACGCCAGAGACACTGTTGTATAAGCACTGTTCACATCTTTCAATTTTGTTTTGTAAAAATATTTTTAGAAAGCACTAAAAAAAAAAAGAGTAGAAAAAAATCATTAATTCAGTTTTCCCTGTCTCTTACCATCTGGATTAATTATTACTATATCTGCAACTAGGTCTAAAGAGGGCTTTAATTCTATCTCATGTGTCACTTTCAAAATAGCATATTTAAATTCTCTCTAGGAATCTTCATTTGTTTTTAAATTTTTAGGATTTGTTTTCAGGGTAATTGAAACAAAGTATACATATAAAATAATATTACAGATATATCCTCCTTCCTATAGACACTGTGTAAAATTTTGCCAGATTCTGTTTCAGATAGATTATAAAAGAAAGTATGTTTTAATATTTTGTATTGACTTGGGTTTAGTTTGCCCCTCTTTTTGCTCAGATTGTCTTACTGGGACACTGGACACGGCTTCAGACAACACCCTTTTGCCATTTCCATATTGGTACCACAGCACTGAAATTGAAAGTGCATTTCTTAAAATGAGAATCAGGAAGGACAGTGTAGGGCACAGATATAAAGTTCTGCAGTACTACAAAGCACCTACTACTTGCTGATGTTTATGTGCTTGAGCTGTTGGTTGTACCTAAAATCAATGCAGCCTGTTGAGATTTATGGGGTTGACAACCATGAGCCCACGCTGTGGGCTAACGGGACAAGTCTTGTCGGAAATGAAGCATTGTGGCTGGAATTGTGACAGTGATCCCTACCAGTTCTACAAGCAAATGTATATATCAACTTCATGTAATGGACCTTTTTAACAGTCTCAATGTAATGTATTCATTGTCTGAAAACTATAGATTAAAAAAATGTGATGTTTTGGAAATTTTGCTCTTTGTTCTTTAATCTGTTCTTCAGAAAATTGAGCTACATTAAAAGTGTTGCAAGCACATCAGATATTCTCAGATGCTTCACTAAGTGATATGTTTTGAAACATAATACAGAAAGGCAACAATTTATAACTTCAGGCAAGTAACTGATTTTGAATAGAAATTTTGCTGCTAGACTGATTTAGTCTATCAGCAGTAGTAAAGAACAGTGCTTACTGTTTCAATAAACAAGGCTACCCTTATTACACAATGATCTTTTATTTGTATTTATTTATACTCCTTCACTTACCAACTCTCAAATTAAAATATAGTTGATAAAACGTGAAGGATATATTTTCTTACCTTCCTCCTCTCTATAGTGTCCTATACAAATACTACTGTGGCATGGGAGTACTCTTAAGGTAGTTATTATAGACTCTATAAAGCAACAGGAGTCAAGATTTTTAATTATTAGTATCCTAACTCACACCTGCAACTTTTGTGTGTTATTTTGAACCCCTGAAGATGTGCCACAGAATAGATTATATATATAGTTGTTACTATTATTGGATTTATCCATATTGCACATTCTTAGAGTTGTAGAGTATTGTACTTTTAATTAGCCAGATATAAAGTTTTTTCAGCTGTTCAGAGAAACTTCTGATGCCTTTGCCACTTCTCGTAACTTTGATCTCTGATTAAATTTGAATAATACTGTTGTTTTTTTAAATTCTTGCTGCTTTGTAATTGTTTCTAAGATCATCAAAGACTAGAATGAATTTGATATTCTTATAACTTAATTAAAATGTTGTTTTACTGCCAGATACTGAGGATAACCTTCATGATCAGAGTGTGCCTATGAAAGAAGTCATTATTAAACTGCAGGAAAGAATCTGCACACACAAAGATTCATGTGTAGGATGCATTGAGGATGATGCTGGTGCACTTTGCAGCTTGATGTGACAATACATGGCAAATTCATGTATATCTGCTTATGTTGCTTTGATTTTAGCTCTCATATTAAGCCTTAGAGGGCTGTAGTGTGTGTCATGTCTCTAATGCTGTCCATTAGCTATACAAAACCAACTCTGAATAATTAAAATTGAGGAATTTCATACTATTTAAAAATGCATTTGCTTTTATGCTCATTATTCATACTTCTTGTCTATTACCTAGCAGTTGGTTTTGGGTTTGTTTTGGGTTTTTTAATGCTCTTGGTAAAGTTCGATATGGAATCAAATGCAAGAAATGCATCTCTTTAGGGAAGATAAAGAACAATCTACCTGTGTTTGATGAATTCTGTAATAATGAATAATCATATGATAATAACTTCCAGTAAACACATCTTCTATTTAATTGTATTCAGTTTCTGAGAATGCCTACAGTGACCATTTAGCAGCATCCAAGTAAGTCCATGTTGAGCATCTGGCTCTTCTTTATAATTCAGGTGTTTGATAAATTAATTTTTGGATGGAATCTTTTGTGGATTAGATGATGTCAGCTTCTTGAAACTTCCTGTTCTACTTCTTTCAAGGAAAATTCAGGGAAAGAGAAGGTGATGCTTTGATATCTGATTCTTCTTTCTTTTTCTTTCTTTTTTCTTTCTCTCTCTTTTTAATTAAATTCTCGCAACCATCTGTTCTTTTTAATTTAGGTTTGTGCCAGAAAGTTCTTACTCAGTGCAAAACTACCTTCACAGACAACACTGTGTGCTTCTTGCATCATTATAAAAAGATATTGGAATTTTGCACAGGGATAACATTCCTTTGCACAAGTCTCCAGCAGAAAAAAGAAATTACTGGTGGCTTTCTTGTGACCTTTCTTTTTTAATGAATTATTTTTCAAAAGCATGGTTATTAATATCCTGATATTTAATAAGTAGCAGTTGATGTTGAGAGAAGCTCAAAGACTTTTTATTCTGTGTTTTTCTGGTGCAGGATTTCATATGTGAGGCTACTCATGCATTGACAGCGCTGCTGCCTGTAACATTTTCTGATTATTAGTGACTATTAGCAGCATGTTGAAATTTTTATTTCATTGTATTTCATATTTCAAAATCTCAGTCAAGAGATGCATTTCAAAGAATAGTTAACAATGAAGTGACAAGGTTTTTAAAAAACCCAAAAAACAACCCAACACTGGAAAGGTGAAGTAAAATTATCAGAACCAGGAGGAGCTTTTTCAGTACAACACCATGAAATTGAAATTTAAAGGCTTTCTAATTCTTTGAACTACTTTAATTAAAAAATTTTGGTAGATTTTTTTCTAATGCATTTTTCATTGTGCCTGGATTCTGATTCTTTATTTAAGTCTATTGTGTATTCCCTCCAGAGAGATTAGTAGCTTAAACTCATTTGTTATCAAGAAACAAAAAATTAAATAAATAAATAAATAAATAAATTTTAAAAGTGACATTGGTCAGGAAAGAATGCCAGTCTTTAAAAAGAAATCGTATGTATTATTTTCTGAAGTCCTTTTATTCTATTATCTATCCGGGGGATCTTTAGTTTGTCACTAATAAAAAAAAAATTTAAAAAAGTCTTGAAAATGATGTAGTTTTCAAAGTACTTTCTTCAAAAGCAGGTTTATAAAACACTCTCAGATCTTTTTTTCCCAGCAGAAGTTTACTATAGAACTTATACTGAGCAGAGCAGACATTAATAGCACTTTACAGTGTCTGGGCAGGAGCCATCTCAGCAAGTGCAATATCCAAACTAACATCGGGACCATTTCCAGGGAAGGGGTGCACCAAAGTTCCTGCTTAAGGACTGTCTGCTCTGGCTGCCTGAGGGCTCCTGTGCCGGCATTGCCTCATTGCCCACGGACACTCTCCTTTTGGGACATGACCTGTTGTTGCCAATGGCAGCTGTGAATGCTTTATTACCTTGCTCATGTGGACAAGGCAATTCCGTAGCTGATAGCAGCCCAGAGTCTATTACAAGAAGTGTGGGACAGGCCTCCACCTTTCAGATTTTCAAAGTACTCAATTTTCTAAACTTATTAATGCCAGTTGCCTTTAAAGCAGCATAGCAGCACCTTCTATTGTATTTGTGTCCTGAGGATATTTTAAAAATAAAATTTTACTGTGTATTTGTTGCCCAAAATTGCTAAAGGTATTTTTTTTACAATTATGTCAACTGTCCATTTTTTTAGAGAAGATGAATATAAAGCAAGAACTGAAAAGTTGCAATGACAAAATAGCTAAAAATAAAGATGTATTATATTTTCCTTAAAGAATTTGGCTGTGGCTTGTGAAAGGTCAAAAATATGCTTGGATATGATAGTGTTCCTTGTGGAGTGAGTTTTTGCTCTGTGGAAAGAGGCCTTTTCATCACCTCTGGCACTTACACTAATGCCTTTGCCATCTTAAGCTTTCTCTCAGAAAACATTCGCCTTTACTGGTGTATTCTGTTTCATTACCAACACAGATGAAACAGCCTGTTCTTAATTAGTAGTAAGATCTGGTTGCCAGCCACTCCAGGTTTGTCCTCCCTGCATACAAGGGGCATAAAAAAAAAAATAGTGAAATGTTTCAAGAAAACTAATGGTTTTGGGGTATTCTATTTACGGTATTGAAATGTGTCTTGGAATTCAAGCCTGGGACCACTGGGTGGGGCTGTACAAATGCCAAAGACTTCTGCCTGTGATATATTGTAATATGAGCATGAACTAAGAGACAACGCATGGATACAAACGAAGAAGGAGTAACAGAGGCAACAATGAGATGCTGGATGATAACCATTTATCAAGGGAGCAACTGGCTTTTGAAGGCCAAGGAAGCAAAGAATTTAAAGTGGAGCAATGAAGTAGCTTTGCTGATACTTTTTAGAATGTTTTCTGTGCAGAAGAGCACCACAGGAGAAAACCCTATGCAACCCTCCTTCAAGTAAAGGAATGGACAACAGAAATAAGGTGCAGTTGGATGATGAAAGATGTCAACAGTAAAGGGTAGATTATGAATCACTATAGAAAATTAGGAGAAGCAGAAGACCATACAGATTTTTAGCCTATATTGGGATAGCTTCAAATCTTTTTAACTTTTCTTCTTTTAAAGAACTATGTTATGGAAGATCAGGCTTCAAAGCATCCATCCTACATGCATTATGTTATACTTTGTCAGAAAAGTTGCATGTTAATATGACATAGTAATTTGTGTTATCTTTCAATTGCAGTGAGTACAGAATCCAAATGATTTAAAGATTAAAGTCTTCCAAGAATACATCTGATTCATTCCTTTTGTGCGTCAGGTTGTTGAAAATTTCACTCTGAATGGCTATTGCCATGCTTAATTAGCAAGCAGATCATAAGTGAAACTGCTTCTTCACCAACTGTGACCAGCAGATATTGACAAGAAAGCCATGTAAACTCTACAAATGACTGCTGGTGTGCTTAAAACAGCAGAAAAATATGTTTCCTTCAATGTCCCTGGGGCATTTAGCTTTGTATTAGACAGCAGCTTTTACTGGAAAGGTGAGCACAGAGCTTGTGAACCTGGAAAATCTATAGATAATGTTCCAGCTGTTTGAAAAAGCCCCCATACACTTATTGGAGGAATGTTGTCAATATTTAGCTTAGTAAGTTCAAAACTTTACTTCTAGGAGATACAAAATCAAAAAAAAGAGATTGTTCATTTTTCCACTTTTCAAAATAGTTCTTGATCTATTTTTGGTGCTTTTTTGCTTCCAGATATCAGGCCTAAAGCCTTAAAGCAGTCCCTTTTCCATAACTTCAAGATCTTTCACTCTCTACCACCATGAAAATTTTAATTTGTCTAGTACATTTTCATAAAGGAGAAAAAAACCCAAAATACAAAGTTGGAAAAAAGAAGTTAGAAGCCTTAATTCATCTGTATTTAATTCTGGAAAGAGTTGTTGCCTCTGCAAGTAAAATCCTGCTGCTTTTTATGTTTTTAGGAGAGAATTAATTCTTCATCCTAATTACAACCAAATGGGATTTCCAAATCATGCTTGGGAATAAACTGTTACATGGACCCTTCAATGCAAGCCAGGATGCAGACAAGTGTCAAGAGCCATCTGGCTTGGCTTGACCACAGAATCCTCATTTGTGAAGGTGCTAATTTCTATATCACTAGATCCTTTTGTTTCAACAGACCTAGATCCCCTGGGAATACTTTGAATCATAAATTTGTATTAAACCGCAGTCCACTTAAGGGGGGGTGTTTGTGTGCATATTTATGTGTGTGTATGAAAACCTCTGTCCAGTATCACAATAATATGAAAGTAAGATAAATTTATTTAGCATACACTACACTGTATTGGAGAATTCAGTGCATTTGTACTGTGATTAATTGTGAAGTACTCTGTCACTTAGTAATTTAAGAGCACTTGTAATCAGTTTTGCCAAATTTTTCTCTTTATAAAATTGAAAACAAACATACATTTTGTATGCCTAGTCACAGATATATGTGTGTATTGTTATTATCTGCATGAATTCAAAAGGGCCATATTGCGCATTAAAACTGGCAAATTCTTTGCCAGTTCAGACCAGAATTTGCCAGAATTTCAGACTAGTACCAGTGAAGACTTTTTGCTATATTGAATAATAGCTGCAATTTATAACAATATTTTTGTTGGTTGTCTAAGGCAGCTATGGAATTTCCATCACTGGAAATCCTGTAAGATGGGGTTACACAAACATCTGTCAAGAATGTTTTCAGTATAGTTGGTAGCATCTTGGGGCAGAGACAGGCTAAGTGACTGCTTGAGGTCCCTTCCACCTCAGTGTTCTGTGATTCTTTGACATTGTGATGCCACATGTTGTAGATAACTATATAAAAATTACCCAGTTATAAGAGTTGATTTGTACTATTTTATCCCACTCCTGTTTCTTAAGGTTGGGGGATTTATGTGTATAAGTAGGAACGAAAAGAGAATCATTCCTCTTTAATTATGGAAATTTTTACCATTTAATTGGATTATGCATTTTAAGATCTACCCTGAGACTGAATGAAAGGAAGACGTTAAAGTAAAGCAGGAAGACTTGCAAGTTTTTTAAATCAACCTGTCTTATTTACATCTGTTTTAAATTAAATGCATCTCTTAGAACAGGACAAAGTATTCTTATGACAAGTTTGTGAGGAGTAAAGACTGGCATTACCTGAATGCAGATTGGAATTTTGGAATTGACGGTGGAGAATTGAGCTTAGTGTGAAGTCCAAATCATGCAGGGTGCTGTAGAGGCTCAGTTTCTATTAAACTCAGCATGATCTTAGGGAATGGAAGAGTTGCAATAGCAGTCACTGCTTTACGCAGTGGACTGTCTTGTACCACAGCTTTTCCTCTTGTGCATTTGTAACTGTTGATGAAAGAACTAGAATTCAAAAGGTAGACTCCTTCAAGAAAATAACATGTGTTGAATAACACTGCTTTTATTTCTTCCAGACATGATGGTATGTTTAGCAGCGTTGTTAACCTTTACCAATTGGTGATACAAATAGCATGCTAATTCTCACTGTTCTGTGAAGTTCAAAATGTACATTTGTATCCTCCCACTCCATGCCTTGTCCTGTTGGTGGTGTGAGTGGTGCAGATACCTTCAGGACCCTTCAAAACTACAGATGACAACAGATGGCAACAACGTTTATGCCAGTGCAGCTATGCCTGCAATTTATTATGAACTTCCCAAGCTCAAAACCTGAAAACCCAAGAGAGGTGTTAATTAAACTGGAGTTGGAAAAGTGTACTGTAAGATGGGAAAGCTGACAGATAAGGAGGAGAAAACACAAAGTGTTACTCCTGAGATCGTTTGGTCTAATAATGGAAAATTAATTCTCTATCAGACAAATCAAGTACTTGACTGATCTCCCAGAAACCCAGATAAGTATCCTAACAGGGGCCCTTCAGACACATCTTGATGTACCACTTTTGTTAAACATTAAAATGTTTCAGAATTTCTGCAGCAGGACTTAGAAAACCTTGGAATGAATATGGCTGTGCAGTAGTGACATGGAGTACAAGTTGTAGGTACAATTAATATAACTTAGTTGGTATGAGAGAAACAACATGGCTTCTTTATTGCAAGCTATTCTGTGCTCACCAGAATTAACTGGAATTAAACCTCTTTTTGAAAGCAAAGCAGTAGTTTCACTGGTAGAACAGACTTGAAGTATCTTGAGTCTTGAACTGTGCCTCTTGGCTAAGTCATCTTTCAAGCTTAGTAACAATTTTTGTCTGTGCATATACCTGTCAGTGTTTGTTGTTCAGCTGAAGACATCTAGTATCTTGGGTTTAATATTATTGAGTTCTGACTTTTAAAAGTCATTATAATTTGATATTATTATTTCATATTTATGTCATTAAAATACATGTCTGCTATTAAACATGAACTCATGAGAATGTTCTTTAAATACTGTACAATAATAGACTGAAAGTGTTTATGTTTTTGCAACTGACCCATTTTTAGAAATTTTTGCAGCATTTGCAGATTCAGAATACAAACAGCTACTCTGTTTATAGAACACTCATTAAAAATGAAGTAGCAATTTAGTATAGGAATAGTTAAGAGGTCAATGAAAGTCCCTGCAGCCTGGAATTAAAGTATTACCTTTATTTGTCACTACTACATAAAATTTTCCCTCAGTAACATTAAAAACAGGTAATATATAGGTGACATAAGCTGTTCACTACCTTCGATCTGTGTGCATGTTTAACTTTCTTATTCTGAGCAGACATATTAAAATAATAAGTGCTGATAATGCAAGCACATAAGCAAATATCCACATTTAAAGAAAATAAGATGAGAAAATATTTTCTGTTGCCTTGAAAAATATTTAACACATATTTTGTAAAGTACTTATTAATTTTCTATGCCTCTTTTATGTTCTTAGCTGTTTGGTGTAGCTTGGTTATTATCAGATGATGTTTACCTGTCTGCTCTTGTTAATATGGACTGTATTTGTAGAAGTCTTGCACTTGTGAAATTTTATATATTAAAGGTTCTCTATTTAGAAATGTTGCATTAAAATATACTGGAAGTTTCTGAAAAGGTTGGTCTGTGCTTCTGTACCTATGGAGTCTTAAAATGTTGTTGTGTGTCTGAATCTAATTTTTACAGAAAATTACTAGTTTGAGCCTTTTTGTTCTAGTTGGTTGTTGTTGTTTGTTCTGAATGCTCATTTGTCATGGTTAATCAGGTATTTAAGAATGTGTGAGCAATCCCAATGAGTTTTGAAAGGGAGCTATTAACATGAGCCTTAAGGTTTATGCTTGCTGAAGTGAAGTTCGGGTGCCAGATACAAAGATCTAGTTCAAATATCCCAGAACTTGATGTGAAGATACTTCAACGCAAGGAGTTGTTCCTGAAATCACAGTATGATATGGAAATAGGTATATATATATTGCCTTGTTGTTTCTTAGGTACTAAAACCTTTGACAACAAAAAAATGTAAGCAAACACTTTTAAACTGAACTATGGCTTTTTTACCTCAAGCAATTCTAATGTGTGCCTAAATTCAAGAAGACAACTAAGAGCTTTATTGGATATTTCTGTTCATTTGCATCTTGAGTAGTGACAAAAAGTGAAAATGCAGTTCTGACAGTTCGCTGAGATATTGACAACAATCAAGAAATGATTGCTCAGTTTCAGAGAGGTTGCATAGTCTGAACCAAATAATAAAATGTCAAGTGTAAAGACATTCTGGGTCTATTAGCATTATTTAACCCAGTTTTTTGAACTCTTCTAAAGCTATCGAATTCAGTCCAAGTAATTCCCCCCTGACAGGTAGAGTTTGTGTCATGTACTTATCTATTGTAGAGATGTTTACTGCAAAAGCATCAGCAAATCTCAGCAAGTAAACGGATGCTTTCATCTAGACCACTTCCAAAGGAGTGTGTTGGCATATTGAACTGTCTGGTTGGTTTGACTTGACTTGAGTACCAAATTAAGATCTTCTAGAAAGCAAAAAGATTCCATTGAGTTATTCGAATTCATTTGACTCTGTCTTAAATAGCTTTATTCAGCTACTTTTGTTACATCTCTAGCAGCTCTATGTTTAGTCTGTTCTAAAAATAAGATTTTGGCTAAATCTTTTTACAAGAAGCACCAACAAATCAGTATGTAAGAAATTAAGACAGGCCTGTTATTTGATTATTCAAGAATAACAGAAACATAAACCCCATAAATATAACACAATAAGGTAGACTAAAAAAGAGCTTACAAAGCAATTTTTTAAAGACATAAGACTAACATTATTTCAAATACATTAGGAGCACAAAGCCTGTTTGTATACAGCAAAATTTGCGGCTGATAGTAAGTTTTTCAAAATAAAGAGATGAAAGCCAACTGCAAAGAAGCACCTCAGACAACTGAAATTCACTGGAAATAAATGTAAAATAGTTCTCAAAGGTTTGCAAAAAAAGTCATTTTGTGCACAAGAATAGACTTCACACTGACAATATCTCTTCAATAGCTTCACTGTGAGATTATGTATTCACAGAGTATTCACTGTGAGCTATGAAAATCATAGCAGGGAAAAACATACATTTAATATTAGAAATTTTTAGAAAGAAGTAGAATAAGCTAGAAAGCATCATGCTTACAAGCAGCAACCATGCTGCCCCTGCATCTTGCACAGGTAAAGAGAAGAATTAGTAGGATGAATAAAGGATGATTAAATAAATCTTTCAAACATGAAACAAGTAGAATTAGAAGGTTTTAGTTTGGGAAGAAAAAAGTTGAAGGAGCTATGACAAGTTTATTAACTCATGAGTGGCAAGAAAATAAATTATGAGGGAGTGCTCACTGGCTCTTCTACTGCAAGTATGTATGTTGCACATTATATGAAACTAGTAGGTGGTGTGTTAAGCAAAAGGAATTATTTTTTCATGTTTCGTACAATTATGCCATGGAACTCTTTACCACAAGCTGAGTTTATACTGATTCAAAAAGTAGTAAGTCTGGTTAATGATATTATCCATTAAGGACTGTAAAGCTAATAATTCTGTCTCAGAGAGCCACTCAGGCTCACTGGACACTAGGAAAGTATGCTTGGAAAAATCACTGTGTGTTTGCCTATTTTTGCACGCTCCCCTATGTGTCCATGATGGGCCACTGCTAGAGAGGGGGTACAGGACAAATAAATGCTTGGGTCAACGAAGTATAACCTTTTTTAGATGAAGCTTAGCAAATGTTTCAGTTAAAAATGCTACCAAGATCCAAGGATGTTTCAATTTGCATGTATCTTCAGACAGGGAGGGCTGGTTTGTTTCTTGTTTGTTTTGATTTGACTTAATCTGAAATTAACATCTCCATTGAAATGGATGGCATAGGATTTCTAGATATTTGTTGTTATTGTTGCATGAAAGTTTTCCTGGCTAATTATATTTTAATTCACTCACTGCACATATGTATTCATAATCTCTTTTTCTGCATTTAATCATGTATCAACTATTGCCCTGTATTTACTTCCTGTACTTTCTTTTTAATACATCTGAATGAGAGTTGTGCTGAAGAGTTCAGTGTTTATTGGTGGAAAGCTACACTGGACTACACACTTTTTAAGCATAAGAAAACAAATAGGTGTTTATGAAGGAGGCAAGGATGACTCTAAGTGAGGAAGAGTGCAAGTGTACTGGAGAACAGGACTGGATGTCAAAATGTTGTTGCTGTATTCAAGAAGCTCTTTGAATAAAATTGGCTGCAGTTTAACAGAAAAAAGTATAAGTAGGAAAAAAAAATGTTTAACTGTACAAATCCCGGGTGTAGAGTGGTTGACTTGTTAAGAGTGCTGCACAAGAGAATTTCATGTGATTTGATGGATTAGAAACTACCCAAAATTAATGACATGCAAGCGAAAAAGAAGAAAGAATATGACAATAATTTCCATGGACTGTAGTTTGGAAGCCAAGTCGGGAGGTTGTTGTTCTCTGTGTTAGTGGGGTGTGATCTGACAAAAGAGGCCTAGAATTCGATGTTGTGATGTGAATATGAAGCAACAGAAAGAGTCTGCAGATCAGTGAGAATGGTCAGAATCTAGAAAACATGACTCACAAGCTGAAATTAAAAGAACTGTGACTGTTATCACATACCCTCTTAAGTTTAATCACTTAACCTTATTATGTTTTGCCCTGCAAAATGTAGATGCATCTGAGTTCCTGACTTTCTCTGTTAGCTTGCTTCCATTTTTATATTTGTACCCTTTTCTCCTCTGGCATGTGATGGTGGTCTGGCATGTGACTGTGGCATGCTGCTGTCCTTTTACTTGTCCTCTGTAAATCATTCAGCCTTGCTTATGCTTTCAATATCAATGTCAAACTGTCCTCTAATTGTATAATTTTCCTGATCTTTAGTAAATAAGTAAAAGACAAAAGTTGTGCTTTGAGCAATGACAGTGGGGACTATGGTCATTTAGTCAGAAATGGAGAATTTTCTCTGCCCCTCTTTCTGCAGAACTCAATAGAGAAACCCATCCAAACCTATTAAAATTATTTAGACTTTATTTATATGAAATTACTTTGGAAAATTTCTTTAGTAAGTTGCTATATATTTTTATATGATCTGCCCCCTAGTTACTATGATTCTACAAATGCAGATTTTTCAAAATTAATTCTCTTTCTCCGTGAGCTCTTGTAAAATCTATTTTTATAGACTGTTTATATAAGAAAGTAAATACTCTATCTTGAAATACAACTTAAAATGTATTTTAAGTTGTATTGTCCCTTTTCTTTGTTGGCCGTTCTTGCTTTCTTTTTGTTTGTGTTACATAGATCTGCAGTCATATTTCATGGCAATGACACTCCTAGATTAATTGTGCTTTGTTCAGAGCATATAACTTTGTCAGTTTTAATTTTGTTGGTTTTTTTGTTTCATTGAAACATGCTTTGTGAACTTGTGAGGGGATGAGCAAAGGTTATCCTAGTTCATTTATCTAATGTAGCAGTCAAAGCACAGACTCTGCATCTTTTGACTATCTCCTTATATTAAGGAATTATTTATGCCTGCAATCTTCTGTTGACAGCCACCTCTGAACTCCCTCTCTCTTTTGAGAGAGATTGACCAGAATGAAACACACTGTTCCTCATCACTCTGAACCATTAGTTTACCAAAATACATTAAAATTGTACTGTCATTTTCTCTAGCTGCTTTTGCATACTAATAGTGTGCTTGCCTTTATCCACTACTGTACATCAAACTGAAGTCTACACTGAAATTTTTGAGTGCTTCGCAAAGAATCCTAAGGATAGGACTTCCCAGGAAGTCTGAGGGATCTAGGTGTCCACCTCTAATTTGAAATTCAAATTTCAAACAAATCAGTAACTGAAGCTCCTCAGACTCCTCTGAAGCTCTCGGCCTGTATCTTTTTCTAAAGAGATACACGATGCACAGTTCTAAATTAACTGCATGCTGAGGATATCCTGTGCATTCCTACACTTTGTTTTCTGAGCCATTTTTTTAATCTTCATTGAATTTTTCCTTTTTACCCAGACACTAGTGGTGAAGCACTTTGTCAGAAGGTCAAGTAAACTATGTCAATCTGGTTTTTACCCTGTGCTTTTTAACTTGCATGGTCTATGTCATTTAAAAGCCATGTAAAAATTTTGTTCAGCAAAATGGGATATGTGTTTGTATGGAAGGAGGGTATAATCTAGATAAATTTGTTTAATTTAAGCATATCATGGCTACCTTCCATGTTCTTGGGTTTTTTCAATGTAATTTCTCTCAATTTATATCAATGATTGTGACTTTTTTTTTTCAGTTTTGCTCATAGCTCTGAAATTGTTATCTTTCGTCATGGGGACTGATATTGTGTGGTAGTTTGTCAGCTCTGTAATTTAAAATCCCTTCAGAACACCTGGATATATTTCTAAATGTGCACATAGTTTAACATTTCCTTTATTGTGCAGCTGTAGCAATAACCCAGCAATCTAGGAATCCATTTTATAGTTTCCTTCACTTTTTTATCACCCAGACATTCAGGGTGTTTGAATTTGCCATTGTAATATCACTCCAAGGTGAGAAACACCATTCTGAAGAGCACAGAGTGAGGAAAAGGGGGGAATGTTTCAAAACCTTCATAACTTTGCTACTAAGTAAATAATTCTATAAATTACTTCTGTGGCACTAAAATTAGACCAGCATAAATGCTTCTTACCATGGCAAAATTTCATCCTCAAGTCTTGTCTTCAAAGGGAAATTACTGTGAGAAAATACTGTGAGAAAGCTGAGGTGTAACTACTGGGCATTAACTCCACATGTGAATAATGTCAGAGGTTGAGGTGGTTGTTCTACCCAGGAAGGATGTAATCGCCTTTAAAGTAAAAATCCATCTCACTCTTTTATGGCATCACTTTCCAAGGGATGTTTGATCCAACTCCTACAAGAAAATGTGGAACTGGAACTCAAATGCGTTCAATTTCCACTTCAATCAACTACAATACCATCCTTGCCACTTTTGCCTTCCCTTGTAAAATCACTGTAGTAGAATCTCTTTTCTTAAGATTTGACAACAAGTCTAATATCTTCTGCACTTGAATATTTGATCTTGAACATGTTTCCAGTGCATACACATTTATCTATTTGCAATAAACTTTTATAATCTGCATTTGTCAGCATCAGTTACATTGCTTGTGAACCCAAGTAATTTAAATTCTTAAATCTGACTGCATTATTTTTTATTGCTGTCTGTTCTTTATTTCTCTGTGTGCTATCCATGTGTGTGTGTATTCACACAAGTAATAAACCTAACTCTGGTCACTAAAATTATTAATAACATGGTTTGGCCTAACAGATGCTTAATTTTTTGCTTTTCTAAACTTCCAATGCTATTTCCACTCCTTTGCTCTTTAACTACCAGCTCCGGGGTGCTTTTAGTAGGAGTTGGTTACATGTTATAACATAAAGTATTTCACATTCAATTTCTCTTGCATACTTGCATGCTCCCACATACACAGCAGCTTCATGATGTCTTATAAAACAAGTTGGACATTATTTATTTCTCCGGGTACTTTATTTCTCCGGGGACTGAAATTTTATTTCTGAAACATTCCCAGACTGTGAATGGCAGTTATATCACTTACATTTTTTTAAATGTCAGGGGAAGTAGCTTCATTTTATGATTATTTTATTTTTACATGCTATGCTCTAATTTTGTATATGATTTTGGTAAACTTCATAGCACAGGAATCAAGACTCTTTTCACATTCAGTAATTGAACTCCTTATTCCTCACCCACTGACACGTCAATATTGTTTGATCGTTACATCTTTATTCTGATCTCAAAGATTTGCTCTGAACTGTTTATAATCCATAAACTCAAAGTGACTTTTTCTTTTGACTATAATTCTTTTTAAGGTATCAGTAGGTGTGATAGCTTTCTAAATACAGCCATGCCAGACTTTCCTCCCTGGACGAAAATGGTTCTAGAAGAAATTTAACCTGCTCTTAATGTTAATGTTCTTTTTGCCTGAAATATATTTAAATTGACAGATGCCATAAAGAAAAGTGAGACATGAATGTGAAAATATTTTAGCTAAGAAATGTCAAGCTACAAATCTAAGATGAAAATTCAGCATTAAAAATGTAAAATAATATATGCAATTTATAGTTTCTAGAAGAAATACTGTCCTCCTTTGAGAGGAAAAGTTATTACCAAGGCTTTAAAACAGAGCTGGCATCAATAACCGGTAGCTTACACCACCTACTTGCACTGCCTTTTTTAGTATGCTATAAACAGAAATAACTATTCCATATTTTATAGTTACAAATTAAATTTAAAATCCAGATTTATTTTCCCTTGTGAGCACATAGTTAAGGTAAGAGGAGTAAGAGGACTGAACACTCAGAATGCAGAAAAAATCTCTTACTGCCACAAAATAAAACATGATGTTGCTTTAAATAGAAGTATACATTTTTCACAAGGTGGACTCAGGGGAAATAGGATATGACGATGCTTTGCAAACCACTATAAGCATGAATGGCCGAAGAGTAAGGTACTGAAAGCTGAGAGCAGGAGGATGGATAGGTTGTGTAAGTAATTTGGAGATTCCAGCAGAGATCATCTTTCCCTAACTTTCCAAACTACTTTGTGTTTGTGAGTTTATTTTAAAATATGAAATGGTACAAGGTTTGGACACAACATCAGCTGCAAAGAGGGAGGATGCAAATGTCTGCTATAGAATAATTACATATACTGGCATATATTTTTTCCACCTTGCTGAGTTGAAAAATTGTATCAGTGCCTGAAAAGAGGATCTTCAGTGGAGATCTCAGACATCCTAAAATACATCCCCCCCCCCCCAAATGCTCAACATCTTTAAACGTTGAACCACCATTTATGTAGGGAATTAAGATTCTCTAGTCTTACATTCAGCACTGTCCAACTCCATCTCCCTTTTATTAAAGGGGTAAACTCATGTTCACTGTGAATCTCAGCAGAACATCTTTCTGGTTTTATGTGCTTTTAGGCAGTCTGATTTGAAAATGTTGGTTTGGTGCTTCACTTTCTCGGTTTTTTTCTATGAATCCCACTGGACTTGTAAATTAACTGGTATTCAGACATTGACATTCATTCTTCACAAGGTTTAAAGTAACTGCTGAGACATTGATGAAGGATGATGCAAAAAACCTGCTGAAAATACTTCTGTTAACACTCTGGAAAAACTCAGAATGCATTGGAAAGGGAAAAGTGTGGTCAGAAGTAAAATCTATAGTGAGATAATTATTTTCTTTACAATTACACCATCCATAGGGACTGCTAACTGTGTTTATGAGGCAAGAGAAACAAAGACCAGCATGCACAAAATGTGTGTTTTATGTTTAAAACCACCACATACCACTTACATCCTTGCTTTAAATAACAGTGCTTTTCTGGTAATGGAGAACTGGTAAAAGAGAAAAGAGGACTGATCAACTTTTGTTTTTTCACATTTCCTGAGAAAAAATTAAATGGCCTAGAACAGTATGGAATGTTGTGGGTCATAAGCTACATCATAAGAAAATTAATTGTGACTAGACAATGCCAATGAGAGATCACACATTTGATCACCTCCTCGTACAGAAAAAGTAAAGTTCTTTTGCCAATTTGGAAATGAAATAAAATTTTGAGCTTGAGGGGGGTGGGGAGGGCGGGGAGGGAGGGGAGCGGCGTGTCTCTGTAATTTGAGTGGGAAGGAGATTGAGAGGGAGGGGGATGTGCAAGGTAGTGGAGGTACCTTTCTCCTCTATGCTATGTTTAAAGTACTGGTCCTTGGGGAAATGCCCAGTTGTTTCTTACACTGTAAGACCAGTCTGCTGTCAGACTCATCTGTTTGAGTAGCTGAAATCAAGGGATTCAGAATCAATTAAAGTGCTTGTGCTGTACAGCCTACCCACTCTTAAGGGAATTACTTTGAACATTCTAACACTTTATTGCACTAATAATATGCAGTTGATTATAAGAATATATCAGAGTCCTTCCTTGCCTCTCCTATAGGTTTATAGCACCTTATCAAATACCTGAAAACATATAAGACCATTCAGATCTAAGGAGAAAAATATGAAAAAGTCATTATAAGGTATCTAGGTGCAACAGATATTTTCCAAATTGATACTATAATTTAAAACAAAAAATTTATTATCATAGACAGCAAACACAATATTTGAACCTGGAAGTTAGTCTTACCATTCTCTTAGTTTCTGACCACATCTATTGTGCCTCTTTCTAGTCAGTTTCTAATGTGACAAATCCTCACCATTTGTCACAAGTAGCACATATTTGAAGTGTAAAAGTCCAGATCCTCAATGTATGTGATGGCTCCTAAATATGATTTTACCTTAAAGACTTGGGTGAAAATTGACAGAGCTTAAAGGTGCCAAAGAATTGCTGTAGGCACTCTCAGCCTTCAAAGAGCCTTTCAGCTGTAGCTGATTTGAAGTGAAGCAGCAGTAAAGGAAAAGTGTGGAAGGCTTGTTGGGTGCAACATAGCACTGAGCTGTGAATGGGGCAGAAGTGATGCTCTATGGCAGGTAGCATGTTCTACTTGAATTAACTGTGCTATTTGATGATGTGGTTTAACAACAGAAAGTGTTTTTGTGGGAGGACTTAAACTTGCAGATGCAGAGGTTGTTTTTTGCACAGGGAAGTTGTCAATAATTGTTGGGACTGGGAGAAAGAGGAGAGGGAGTTACGTTGATTTCCACTGGTGTACTCACATATGTACATATATCCATGGTCGGAGTACTGACATACCTACAGATTCATGCCTACATCAAAGTTTGAAAAATTGGGACTGAATAGAAGCTTTTCTGAGTTCTGGCTTTCCTAACTAAGAAGTGCAAAAAGCAGTCAGTTAGGACCCTGCTAAAACTCAGAAGTCCTGGAGGAAAGTGTTAGATGTGTTTAGTCTCTGTTCTCAGACTCTTTGTAGTGGTGACTATTCTTTTACTGTATTTTAATGTGCTACTTTGGCAGTGGGAACGGGTTTGGTAAGCAGCAAAGATCTGATTGCTGCTTTTCCATATTAGCCATAAGATAATCTGCCTCTGCTTACTCCATGTTTTCAGACTTCCACTTTCTGTTTTGATCTGAGGAGGTGTGTGAAAGACACACCAGTTTTTCACACCAGGCTGGTTTGTGTTTTGTACTCCAGTTATTAGGCATTTTCAAATGTTTCCTCAATTGCCTTCATTCCTGTGTCCCTCCAGCCATCTGCTGGGTTGAACATGCACGTAGCTTGACAGTGGATATGTGTTGAAGGCATTAATTGAGTTCTATTCAAGAAGAATTTTATCTATTTGCTTCTTTTCTAATATATTTGCCTGTTCTATATTACAGTACGTTTACCTTCTTTGTTAGCAAGAATTTGTTTACCAGCATAAGAGTTTTGCCTTTTTAGTACAATCTTTATTAATCAACGTTAAGAATTGCTAGGCTGTAGCTTTCTGTGGTTTCTGACTTCAAGTTGTGCATGTTTGTTTACTTTGAGGAAAGACTATGAGGCCCTTTTTGTATAATTTTTGCTTCTTTGATGCCTAAAGTCTCTCAGCATACCTAAATTTGGTGTGGACTGAGTACGTTTCTTAGCTTTGCAAATCCTATTATTGTATCAAACATTCATACAGACACCTTTTGTCTCTGATCCTTATCTTGCTCTCATCAGGACCTATGCCAGTACGCAAAATGTCAAAATTAAATTTTCAGCTTTAAGTCAGTTGTTTAAATTACATATGTGTTCAGCCTCTTTATACTCCCTTACAGCCTTTGTTCTCTATTCACTCATTGAAAAAAAAAAATCACTCCTGAGCTGTTATTTTTGCTTAAATTTTGTTCAGTCATCCTTACCAAGACCAAAACATTTTAGGTCTAATGAGCCTTTCATCTGCTTCGTTTTACTGTGAATGAATTCTCAGCTCACTTTACACCTGTGCTTTACAGTATATTCCTGAGCCAAAAAGTTGGCTTCTTCTCTTAGTGCTGGAATTTGATAGTAGAAGGTCTCAAATCTGCTGATTGTTGGATAGCAGGACTTACTACCAAGGTAGGATCAGTTTATTTCATGCCTTGTATAATGGCGATATACAGCAGTTATATACGACCCAGTGCAGCAATTCTTATCAGTATAACTACTTCCCAGAGACTCATGCCACAGCCTCAGAAAAGTTATTCGAAAAGATATAAACAGAGGGTAGAATATTGACCTTGGCCCCTTGGCTTGTTTGAAGTGCCTGGCTGGTAGACAGCATTCAGAGTGGGGATAAAGGAGCCTCCTTGCCTGCAAGACTTTTGCTGCATCTCTCCCTGCCCAGTTCCTCACATGTCACTCCTGGATGTCTTGGGCAGCTCCCCATGCAGCTGTCACTGTCTGATGAGCTCTACCTGGAGTGCTCTTCCCCTGCATTGGGGCAGTGCTGAAAACCTAAGGTATAATATTGACAAGTGCTGCACAGAAGAATTCTCCTGTGAGACAATGTTATCCTTTTGAAGTCCTCAAAGTTGTAATGCTTTAGAATCCCCACCAGTTCAGATTAGCAGGGGTTTATGGTTTTCTTGGTTTTGTTTTGGTTGGTTGGTTTTGGCAGGGGTGTGGCTTGATGGGATTTTTTGGTTGTGTTTTATTTATGTGTGTGTGTGGTTTTTTGTTGTTTTGTTTGGGTGGGGTTTTTTTGGGTTTTTGGAGTGGTTTTTTTGTTGTTTTTTTTGTTGTTGTTGGTTTGGTGTTTGTTTGTTTTTCAATGCCAGGAAGTTGTTCTCTTTACAAAAGCATAACAGGTTCTAGGGTCACTTACTTGACATGGATGTCCTGTAGGAATTTACTGTTCTGTACCACAGAGATTGAAGCTGTCCTCATTCCTATCAAATGCTTCTCTTGCCATCTCTGAGCCGCTGAGGAATCTTTTCCTTTGAAAGATGTGTCTCTCATAAATCCTCTGCATCAAATTCTGATTTTGATATCTAAACACCAGTGATTATTAAGGTGTTCTTTGTGACAGAGAGTGTGGCAAAATTAATAGTTCTCAATTAATTATACCAGAGCTAGAAAGGCTAAAGTTTAACCTCATTACTGTAGACATATACAAAAAAAGAGCCAGTTACCAGCCACACATCGTTACATCTTGTACCTTTACAGCTATTACTTGTTTGGCTGAAGATCTGCCATGGCATCTTTGTTACTTTAGTTTATATTAATCAAGATGTGTAATTAACCATTAGAAGTGTAAGTTTAACTCAATAAAATGGTAGTGCTATTCCATTTGAAATATGTCAGTGTGATATGCAGAGTGATTAGGCAAATAAAATTTGCCTTCTCATCTGTGCTAATCTGACCACTATCTATACTTTACATCTTAAGAGGAACAGAATTTTCTTTTTGCCTATTTAGAGACATGCTTACAATGTACCTAACTTTACAGACTAAACATATTAAAGACCTTTATGAACTTGTAATTCAATAACTTTTATGTGTATAGTTTGATTATATTTTCAAAGATATCATAAAATATAAGTGCATAGGCTACACTGTAGGTTTGTTTAGCTCAGAAATTTATTGGTGTGTTTATACAGTATATATTACTGTATATAAGGTACTTCTGTATATTTGTAGACATGCTATCATCAGGCAATTTTCTGTCTCGAGTTATCAGGAAAGGGAATTCGGAAATGTAATGCTAGCCTTAGGGAAGCAAACTTTTTTCAAATCTTCTATCTGCTAATATCACCTGCCAGTGATTTAATGTGTTTATAGTTTATGCTAACCTTTCTTAGCTTTCCTTTTTATCCGTTATAGTCTGTGTACCTGTTAGAAGCCTGCAGCCAATTGCTGTTACATTGCAGCTCCTATCTTTATTCACCAAATAGCTATTTTCTTTTTTATTCCTCTTTTTATTCCTGTAAGGTAGTAACTGTAGGCTGTTATAAAAGTGCAATCTCATTAGAAGAGGTTCATACAAATAAATTCACTGTTGATATTAGGACTTTAAAATGTTAATGTCTTTGTCTTTCTTTGGGATAACATATTTTTCTATTGATGCTTGTAGAAACACCTTTAAACTCTTTCATTATTTGAAGAGGTGTTATGACAGCAGGACAGCATTTCAGAAGCCTGTGAGATCATGGACTTAATTAGTGCTGCCTCATTTAGGAATTCTTAGTATATCTCCCTGTTAAAAATATGTCCACAGTTTGAGTAAAATGAAAGTGAACAAAATTCTTAAGTGCATACAAGACTTAAGGCTCTTTATCAGCAATATGAACTGCTACAATATTGGGTGATTCTGGGTCTGTGGTCCTTTTTGTACTTAGTCCCCTACTCCTTGTATAACCACAGTCCACTGGAGCTCACCTTGTAGCTCTGTTACAAAACTCCAGTGTCATATTTTACTCCCTCTCAACCTTCTTGCTTTGTCCAGTTTGCAGTAGACATTTTCCATGGTTACAGGTGGGAAATGTTCTTCATGTCCAACCTGTGTGTATACATGAGAACTGACCTCTCCTAACTGATTTTGACAAATCTCACCAATGACATATTGAGAATGTTATTTAGTTATTACACTTAATGTGGCAATGGAGTATAGAGTAAATGCATGGCAGAAAACTTTCATGCCCTATCTAAAGATGAAGGGTTATCGTGTGCTGGGATAACTGTCCTTTCACACACAGTCTTTAGTTTCATGGAATAGTTAATTTGGGATTCTGCTGAATCAAATCACACTTCTAGGACACAGCTTCAAACCTATTCAATTTCTAAATTATATCATTGTACCATAAGCCTAAAGTAATTGCACTGCTTGTATTAAAATTAAGGTTTAGTCACAATTGTTTCTAGATAGGAAACCTTTCCAAAATTTTAAATATTTTTCACACTCAGAAACGTGCTCTTATTGTCTCCTTGACTCTGTCTAGGCATATCTGAGCTGGGTAGATAGAAATAGCTGAGCTGTGTTTCCTCTCATTTAATGTTAAAGAGGATACTTTTTTGTTCAACCATTGGACATGCCCCAAGTGTTTTAAAATGTCCATTTTTTCACAAATGATACTATAAATCAGAATTAAGGTATTATGAAGAGGACTTTTGATGATAGCATTACTTCTAATATTTAATGCTTAGAATTAATAGAATTAGTCATTGCTTTATTGGATTTGAATAAATTGATACTGGATTGTATTAAGCAATGTGTCCTATATGCCCTGGATAGTTCATTTGCCTGTTTTTAAAAAAAAAATAAGCCATACTGAGTGCAGATTTGCATTTATCATGATATGTAACTAGCTCTGGTTTTACCAAAGGAAAATCACTAGCCTAATTTCAGATATTGAAAAACTTTTAGAATTTTATTATTGTTGTTGTTATTTAGAAGTATTTATTACATA
This sequence comes from Campylorhamphus procurvoides, assembly GCA_013396655.1. NCBI lineage: Eukaryota > Metazoa > Chordata > Aves > Passeriformes > Dendrocolaptidae > Campylorhamphus > Campylorhamphus procurvoides. Next base: position 706,328 of record WBMV01007693.1, on the reverse strand, counting down.
AAGCCAATAATTTATGCTGATCTAATTGTCATCACAGTGTGATTGTCTTTCAAAAAAGTTTCTGAAACAGTTCACCTTTTATGACCATTGGTTGTGAATACGGTTAGGTTGCTATTGCTTTTCAATATTGTCAGCATTAGAGATGTTCTTTATTATAGAGATGTAATTGAGCTGTTACAAATTTGTGTGCAAGAGAACCTTAACATGTTTGAATTGTACTCTTCTCAGTGACTGACCTCGCTGTTGGGATGAGCTGATACCTAATAAGAATTAAAAAGAAAAGCAGTGCACTTTTTTAATCCAAATATATTTTTAAAAATCAAGACAGAAGTTGGTGCTTTGTTATACTTGCTCTGACCACCTCCCCTTATTGTAGTTTTCAGTTGCTCACAGTAGTATTTCTGCACAAATACCTTGAAACAACAAAATTCTGAGTTTGTATTTGGTTCCAGGTTTTTTTTTGGAGGGAAACAAATGGTAAGAAACTGCTCTGTTCCACAAAATACTTGAATGTTATCCTGAAACATTAAGTAATCTCTTTGCTTTTCAGTTCAGCATGTAATCCAAGTATCATAAGTGGTGTGAGAGGCTGCCGTACGATGGCATAAAGTTGAGATTGGAAGGGGAATTGGAAGCCCTGGGGTTTTTATTCTTGGTTGGACTATAAACCTGTTATATGACCTTCAGCAGTTCACATTAACCCTGACTTTCCAAGGCATTTGCACTCCTGAACTGGATCTGTATGCTGGTCAGTTGCAATTTCCTGTAAGGTGAGAACAGTGCCTTAATAGGGCGCAGGCAGTTCATTAACACAGAGTGCTGCAAGATTCTCCAGTGAAAAGCATCGCAGACAGTGGGAAATATTATTAGGAACCAATAATATTATAAATTAGTCATAATAATGTACTTAGGTTTACCCTATGATGTTTTACTTTACCCCAATGCAAGATAAATCATAAGCTGCTTAGAAGTTTTTAGAGAGGAGTGCAGCAGTTAAGGGTCTTTATAACATTTCTGCAGTATTAAAATTATTTTTCAGCCTTCATAGCAACTTCTTCAGCCTAGTCTAAGGTTTTAAAAAAGTAAAACAAACAGAAGCCCAAGGTATTATGTACTTAATTAGTCCTTTCTGCAGCATGAATTTATTTTTGAACTTAATTTCTGCTTAATAAGTGTCATATCTGTTGATGTTCCTTAGGTTACTAAGCAAACATCAACACCAACAAATAATAGGGAAAAAAACATGTAAAAAGGCACTATAATTCTGGTCATGTGTCATGGGGTTAATTTCTTAAGAATACTCTCAGATTCAGAGAGTGTGCAATGCAGCACTGTAAAATATATTGTTTTCATTATAAAAAGCCCTTCATATCTTCTGAAAATGTGCATTTAATTGCATAGAGGCATAAAAGCAACACAAAAATTATTGAAATAACATTCCAATTATATGTGATAAATCATCTTTAAAACCTTTACATTTATGTAGCAATTGTAACCTAACCACAGGATCTAACATCTTAGAGCTTCATCAAAATCAATCAAATATCTTAGGATGAAGCTGGAATGTTGTTCTGACAGAACTGCTCCCAAGGCAATTTTGATCTATTTAGGTACCAGTTTTACAGTTCTGAATTTGATAATTTCTGGTAATATTTCCTGGGTAAGGTTTTGTTCTAGTAATGACTTTAAAAAATGTGTAAAACAACTAATTAATTAGAAACTGACTGAACTAACGTTATTGTTTTTAAAAACACTACTAATACTTCGGTCCACAGAAAATACAGAATGTCTTCTACTTGTTTTCTAAGTGTGTTTATAAAGAACTGTTGATTTCAGATGCCAAATTAAACAGACTCTCATTCACCTAATATACGAACCTGAGAATGTTTTGGAAAGCCAGTCTTTCCTCAGTAATAAGTATGAATTTCTCAGTCAGCTTGCAGGCTTCTGTGGGTTTCAGTATTTGCACCTGATTCTTAAGTGCATGAAACTAGAAAACACAGGGACAAAGTAATAATTGTGTGTTGGGTGTTATAAATAAAATAAAAAAGTGAATTTGAGCATTTTTTCATCAATCACCAAGTCTAGGAATACTATTGCAGAATCCCCGGTCTCAAATACTTCTGTTTCTTTTTTACTGTGGTTTTAGTTTATTTCAGAAAAATACCCCCTTTTTTTTCTCTTCCTATTTTTTTATTTAAACTATTAACCTACTTATTCTCAAGAATATTTATTCCCAAAAACTCTAAATTTACTTTTCTTTTTTTTTAAATAAAATTCTCTAAAATTGTTTCAAGACAGGACAGCTCCAGAATTTAAATCACATAATGAACTGTATGTCTCCACCTTGGTATTTGCAAGTCATTCCTTGCTTGGCAGACTTTCAGGCTAGTCTTGTGTTAGTTCAAAATACTTGTATACAAGTGTACATGCATTTATAATACAAAATGTGCTGTATTAGCACAAAAGAGGCAAGTTGAAAAAATTGGTAAGGTGTTTGCAAAAACAATTCCTCAATCTTCCTGTAATAACTTTAATTTAAAATGACAATGAATAGAATGTAAATTGACACTGGGATTTCAGAACAGGTTAAAAGAAAGATTAACTGTTCCCTGGCCCCCAGCTCCAAAATCCCAGCCTACTGGCATCACAGGTCTGGAAAGCAGCTGTACTGCCATATGTTGCTACTTCAGAAACCATCTTATGCATAGCTCTCCCATTAGTCAGACTGAACTGCTCAGGAACCTTGTGATTCATCAAAAATTTGGCTTAACATTATTAAAGCAGACTTCCTTATTTGAAGACCAGCATTTCAGGAGTCATCCGGGCTGTGATGCCTCATATTTCATGCTGTACATTCTGTTGGTTTTCAAAACCAACACTAACTCCCATTATAGCAGAATGCATCTTAATTCCTCGCAGTACTAAATTGCATGTTTGCTATTTCCCAAATTGGCCATCCAATAGAATAGTAAGTTCAAATGGTTTTGGTATAAAATACCTGTTCTTCCCTCTTTTTATTGCCATAGCAATGCCTGCATTCTCTGCTCTTGAGAACTTCAAATAGAACTTCCATGTGCAGTTCTTAGTAAAAAACTTGTGATCTTTAAAATAAAACTTCCTTTCCAGTTTGTACAGGAGAACAGTACTCTCTCCTGTCTGTCACTACAAAGCCAATTTCTACTTGGACTTTTCTGATATCTCGTAATTGTACGTTTACACACTTTTCCTTGTTGAAACTGTACTCTTTTTGAAAAAGCCGTTGCCCTTTAGGTCTTGCTTGGACATAAGAGGGAATGTTCTCCGCAGATTTCCTCACTAAAGGTCATAATTTATTTTTTAAGTGACAGTTTTAGGGTTAATATTTGCAATCTGTCTGTGAGTTTAGTGCTCATTGAGTCATTCCCTAGATATCCAAGAAGCTGGTGTAGGTTTCAATAAGGTTTAGAAAATAGATTTAATGAAGCTGCTGCATTGCCTAGACTGTTATTATCAAAACATTTAAAACCTTTAAGTCTGTAAAGTAAGCCTCAAAGTAAACAATTTTTAAACAGAAATATTGAATGCTTCTCAGGGCCATGACAAATGGGAATTGGCTGTGTTTTCTAAGGGTGTTTCTAAGAGGCAAAGTACTGTGACCAATATATTCAGAAAAAGAAAGAGACTAACTGACAGTGAAACTGAAGACGGAGCTAAAGTTGTAGCATTTCTGAGACTACTTTAAAATATGAGTGATAATTCCAATAGATTCCAAACATGGTTATTGTTTTTTAAATGACTGCTGTTTCACTGTATGAAATAGGTTGTTTCCACATCATACACTGTAAAACAAAACAAGTTAAGAATGTAGATCTGTCCTACAAGACTGAAAATCTTATAATTGCTCAGAAATGGAATGAAGCCCAAAAATCCTTGCAAAGAGCATTTATCCTGTAAGATTTTCAGACACAGAAACCGACAATCCAAGACCAGTGGTTCCAGTGCAGGTGTTGCCTTGACCTGTTTTTTTCATTTGTATTGTGATGGCAGATCTGTAAACAATCTCTTTCAAATAATATATGCAAGATACCCAAAAGATTTCATATGTCAGCAGCACAAGTTACAGAGACATTTTCTTTCACTTATATGTGCGCGGGTACCCCCCTGCGAGTCTAAAGTTTTTACAAGTTTTTATGATATTTATCATTCACCACTTCTTGAAATGATCAGATGTTATGTGCATTAAGTAAAAGAAGTTACTCAACTTCAAACAGACTTGATTCCCCGCAGAAGTTTTTAAGTGCCCGGAAGGCACCCAGTTGTCTCTTATATGGAGCTTTGGAGTAACTGCAGAATATTATCTGAAGGTCTGATTTTGCCAAGATTTTACCAACGCTTCCATGACTCTGCATCACAACACTTGGATAGTTGCAAAGAATCCACCATCTCATTTATTTTTTCCTGCATTGGTCTAACTGAGCCACTTTATTCTTGCTTTGACACATAGTTTTTTGATCTAAAGGGCTGATTTCAAAATTTTGCCTATATTTGTGTTTTGCTTTCTGTGTCTAAGTAAACAGTACTTTTATCTGTGTGATCCATAGCTCACTAGAACCCAAATGGTTGCATTGTCATCCAGGGCTGTAATTTAGATTAAGCTATACTACTTTTGCAGGCAATCTGAAGAAAGACAATGACATTCAAGCATAGTTTGGAATTATTTTTAATATTATACTAGGTACAGTATATCTAAAAACTATATAGATATACGGAAGATAATTAGGAAAATCAAAGCAAGCAATTAATGGTCAGGAATTTAAAATCAGATAAACAATTCTAATCTGCTTAGAGGAAATAAAAGCTGTTGAATGGTTAGTATTCCATCATTGGCCACTCATGGGTAAGGGAAAAAAACCAAACCTTGGGGCTCTTTTTGTGCTTCTGGAATAAAGTCAGGGAAAACAAATAGCTTCACTATAAGTTTTCTCTTGGGATCACAGATTAGATTTTTGAATTGAATTGTGAGTTGAATTTTCAGCTGATGATGGGTTTAGAAATACTGACTTGTCTTATTTTATTTTGTAGATGCTTCAGAAACTTGCTGTGTGCTTACTGCGGGTTCTGCCAACCATCTCGAGAGGGGACTTACCAATCCTTTCATTAGTCAAGCATAATATTATCTTGAAATAATTATTCCTCTCCACATGGCCTTCCTACTAGTGTCAGCTTATCTTCTGCTGACTCATGCTCAGGGTGCTCCTGTTGAGAATGGGGCACTGTTGGAAACTCTGAAGTCACAAGTAGGATTATTCAGCAATAAAAGTGAACACTATTCAGCACAGGTGAGACCTCCTGGCACGAGCCGACAAATACCTCAGACAATCATCATAGGAGTTCGTAAAGGAGGGACAAGGGCTTTGCTGGAGATGTTGGATATTCATCCTAATATTGTGGTAGCAGCTACAGAAGTCCATTTCTTTGACTGGGATGAAAATTATGTGAAAGGAATAGATTGGTATAGAAATCTGATGCCATTTTCTTATGGAAATCAAATAACAATTGAGAAAACACCAGGCTATTTTACATCACCACATGCTCCTGGAAGAATTCATGACATGAATAGCTCCATTAAACTGCTGCTCATTCTAAGAGATCCCACGGAGAGAGTTATATCTGACTATACCCAAGTATATTACAACAGAGTAGAAAGCCACAAACCCGTTCAGCTTTTTGAAGATATTGTTATTAAGAATGGAGTGCTTAATACCAAATACAAAGCTATTCAGAGAAGTCTATATGATGTTCATATGGAAAAGTGGCTTAAGCATTTCAGTTTGGATCAGATTCATATAGTGGATGGCAATACTTTGATCAAGGACCCTCTTCCCGAGTTACAAAAGGTTGAAAGATTTCTAAATCTTCCTTCCCGAATTATGTCTTCTAATTTTTATTTTAACCAAACCAAGGGATTCTACTGCATTAGAAGTGATGGGAGGGAGAGATGTTTACATGAATCCAAAGGGCGTCCCCATCCTCTTGTTAACAGCACTGTTTTAGAGCAACTGTATTCTTACTTCAGAGAGCACAATGCAAAATTTTACAGAATGGTTAATCATTCCTTTGACTGGCATTAAAGCATTTGGAGTCAATGTTTCTTAACAAGGGCCTGAAGCAAACTCTTTCCAACATATCTTTCTAAACTATAAAGACTAGTATTATGAGAATTAACGTCCTGGTTATATGCTTCATTGGAATAGCACATCTGTTAACTCACTGAAATGGTACTCTTTATGTCAGGAAAAGTAAGTTTTATGTATTTGTATGATTACTGTGAGTCGTATTCTGGTCTTTCGTCATGCAAATACATTAACTTCAGCAGACTTAGTACAGACATATATCTCTACAAGATTTGTGCTGTTTTGGAAAAATGCTTCTAACTGTAAAATATGTAAATATTTGAAATGGTATTATTCTAACTGTTCTGTATTTTTTGTTGTTAGTATTTTTTATATCCCACACAATGATAGGGGTGTTGATTTCTAGAATTTTCATTAAATAAGCTAAACTTGTATGTTAAAACAGGGGCATAAATAGAGGGTCCAGTAAATAATTCATCCTCTTTAATATGCTGAAGTACTTAATCAATTAATAATAAAAGGAATCTATTTCACCTATAATTATGAATAGGTGAACTAGAAGCTACCTGTCTGTATATCATTCATGCTAAACTATTAAACCACACTCTTACTATCTTGGGTTTGTAAAAGATCTCCAAAATTCAAAATCTCCAAAGAACATGAACTGTTTGAAAAAGGTTAGAGAGTTCTGAATGTAACAAAATTAAAATATCCCAGGCAGACTCAATTTCACTGATACCCTATACACTAAAAAATAAAAAAAATCTGTGCATAACAATTATTAATATCAACAACTGTACAAATGTTTGATTATATAAATTACATCACTGTGCTCTTGAATGGAAAAGCTCTTAGTATTACCATATTAATTATGTTTGTGTTCTGTGACTAGTTAATCTATTGGTCTCCTGGCTTTAGTTCATATAGATCTCCATTGGCACATTGATTCTTGTTAAAAAAAAAAAAATAGTTGCTTGCCCCCTGAAGCATGGAGTAGTTTTGTTTTGCATTTTTAATGCAGCCATGGGATACTCTCAAAATAACATCTTATGTTACATATCTCAGACACACTGTTCCGTACACAAAGTATGACATATTATATATAAGAACCACACCTGTCTACAGCCCTACATTATTTTTAATTATTTTTTTACAGTATTGTTCTGGTCTTTTCTACTTTTTCATGTAAACATTTTATTATATATCAATACCAAAGAAAAAAATCGACTTGAAACGTTAAATGTTCTGCCAGATGCAGATGTGCTTGTTTGCCACTGTACCTTGCAATGTAGACCCACAGGTACCCCGGCAGGAGCAGCATTCAGGAGGTGCATTCCTCTCGCAGCTCTCAGAGCACTGCTGGGCTGTGGACCCTCCCTGAGCATCGCAGCATCAAACGCCACCCAGCTCTGGCTGGGAAGGGTCCTGCACCTCTGTCCCTCTGTCTGTCACTGCTCAGCCTACAGGAGTGTATGTTCCTAGTGTGGGATTGAGTCTTCCACTTCACAGGCTAAAACATATGAATTGCAGTGCTAATTTTCAGACTTCTAATACTTTACGAGTGGGTTATTTAGATATTATGCAGGTAGTAGTATTCCACTGAAGCTGGACAAAATCAGACTCAGATTATGTGGAAACAGCCTTCATCAGTATTTCCCCAATAAATGCAAAATATTAAAAATAATATAATAAATCTTATTCTTTATCTGTTCCACGACTAGTATATGTATATATGAGAGGAAATTATTTTCATTAGCATGTAATTAAACTGTGAAATTATCTTTCTGAAGTACAATTGTTTACTGCATCTCTGATTTCTACACAGGCCCAAATTGATTTTTACTTCTGCCACTTGTTTCTGAGATTTTGGCTTCTTAATCATTAGTGTGAGGGCACCAAGAAGTACAGTATCAATGAAAATCTGTGGAAATACAAATACATTTGTTTCAAATTAGTCAAATAATGAGTTGTTTATGCAGGTCTTCTACCATCTCTACAAGGACATTGGATATGCAAACTGTAATAATTACAGTTGTACAGTATAACAACTTCATTGTCAAGTAGAAAGTTAAGGCACAAAAATTCTGAACTCTGAATTAACAGGGTGATTCCATTTCAGAAGAACTCTGTATTTTGTGGGCACAGCATTTTTGTCTGATAACAGAAGCTCCAAATCCAGATTCCCAATATTGCTTAACATAGCCTGTTCTTTCTGATCAATGCAATCTCAGTGACAAATAAAACTCCTTGCAGTCCACTAACTTCAGATTTATATTAAGGTAGCAATACAAATGCAATTTCTATCTCACACAAATTTACCACTTTCTGATTCTTAATACATTCCATTCTTTTTCTTTTCTTTTTTTTTTTTTTTTTTTGCCTTGCAAGAAGCAAATTTGAAAACAATGTATGCTTTAACAAAGGTTTCAGGTAGATTCTAATGACATGTCTGTATGCCACATTCAGTTTCATAGGCTTCCAAGAAAAAGGAAGGGGAAAAAATTCTGTCTTTCTATATTTATGCCTGCAAGCATCAAGTCTTTCTCTTCTCTGAAGTTTACAGCTAATCTTTAAATGAGCTGAATGCAGGAGCACCAGTTGGCAGAAGCTTTATGCATCTTTGAAAATGCAGGTCCCTTTCTGGAATTTACATTTAAAGGAGAGCTGAGCTGTATGGATTAGTGATGCATGTATCTACTTGATTTGTTATCACTCTTCATTCCTGCTCAGCACTTTTGGGAAGGACAGAGTTGATGGAATGAATTCCATGATCATTTTAGAGTTTACTAATATCATGAGAAATATATTATGCATAGTCTAATCTGGGTGAGGGTTGGCTTGATGTGGTTTTACATATTTCAAGTTTCTCATCCTAAGTTTTGCTTTGGTAAATGGTCTACAAAGATGCAACTTAATCTCTGCATAACAGAATTCAATAAATATAATAGACGGTAATTTTATATTGAAACTATTTCAATCAGCTTCTCATTTTGTGGTCTGAAAAATATGCTCTCATGCAGTTCTGACTTTCTCCATTCTTACTGTCTTCAAGAAAATCCTCCTCGCCTCATGCTCAGGAAGGGGATCGGATTGACTTAAAAGACAATCCACTGAGCCATACGTAAATAATACTGAAATAAAAACTACTCCATTTTTGGCATGAGGAATTCGTCAAATTTTGGAAAAACCTGTAGGCTTACAATCAGTTTAAAGCTGTTATTAACAAATCAGTTCTCAATTTAAGAAATTACAAATATCTCATGAATTTCCACTATTGATGGTAAACCATAAACTATTCTTCTCCATGTGGGTTGTCAAAGGACTTTGATCTTATTGTCTGATAGTCAAGAGGTATTTGCAAAAGTAACTTTTATGTGGGCAGGTCACTTAAAGAGATCATGCAGTTTTTTCAAAGGGTTTTGGGAACATCTGGAACAGACGATATTGTCACGTGTAAGACTACTACAGAATTTGTGATGATTCGAGCAGCTCTTTGATATTGTTTTGCATTCCACAAATATTAAGTTTTCACTTTAAATACTGTCTCTTTCCCTTTTTTAGTAAAAAATGCCATAGTTATAGTTGCTCTGATCTGATATCACTGAGAATTAACAGTAGAAAGCAACTGCAACTGTAACTGGATCAGTTACGGTCTTTGCTGCAATAAGCAGCACACACAGTATCTACATGACTCTAATATGACTATTTTTTTATATAGACTGTATATATTACCGACAGTACATAAAGAAAAATTATAGGGAAACTTAAGAGCTAGGATTTTGACCCAAAAGTCTTCTAGTACTTAACTAATGGGAAAGAAATAAAGAAGTATTTTAACAGGAATAGGGTTGGATTTTTGCATTTTATCCTCTGTATCTAGGTTCTCAAAGGCCTTCAACTGGCTTCTGGTTTTTTCTTTCACATCTTAGGCTTGATAGAGCATTTACAGTTCCTCTTAAAAAATACCTATTTGAGCAGAGACATTTTTTCAATATTATAGAAAACTTTATAGAGGGTGTGCACATCATTGCAAGCTGCTACACTTCAGCTCCCTCAGTATCCACTTGATACAAAGCCAATAATACAATAGAGATTATTTATTGATGACCAATCTAATCAACTACTGTAGGGAAGCACATCAACATCAGGAGTTTTCAGTCTTGATGTACATCAAAAAGAAATTTAAAGAATCGGTTGTTTCTATCAAATTTGTCTGCTCGTTACCTTTGCCTATTCAGATGCTTTCATGAGTTGAACAAAAATTGTAATATTTTCATAATCTCTATAATTTCTAGTTCCATCTGTGTGGTCAAAAAATGTGTTATCAGTTGGCTTACAGTTTAAATAGAAAACAGAAAAAAAGGACATACATTCCAATACCTTGATTCATAGTAAGAATCACACAATAACATTTCCCTGCAGGGAAGTAATAATTAAGTATTTAAGTATACTATTGTAGATTATTATTTTCTGTACATGTGGATTTGCTCCTTCATTTCCTTCAAAACCTTGAATTTTGCCATAGAAATTAACAGACACATTGGAAATAAAATAAATAATGATTCACGCAGCATGTTAATCATTACCAGCAGTTAATGAACAATATTTAGCTACTGGCCAGATAGTTTCCTCTTCAATTATTTCATGTTTCAATGTAACTTACTAAATCATGTTGCTATTTTATAAAACTATTTTAAATGTTAGAACCAACTGTGGCTAAAAGACTCCATAGTATCCTTCTTCTGTGATTACAGAGGAATTGTATTGTCTTGTTTTTAAGGTTAATTAACAGTGACATGAGCTTACCACAATTCCTGAAAACATTTTGGAAGCCAAGATACTAACAGAACAGTGTTGTATAAATAGGTCCTTGAAGCTGAATCTTCTACTTAGGGAAAATAGAACAGATTAGAACAGACTGATATAAATCATAGTTTTCTGTTAAAATCAATGCAAAATGTACAGCCTCTCTTGTATAAGCCCACATAACAAGTACTGTGGAGTCTATTTTCTAATGCAACATAGTTTTACGGTTTTATATGGCATGTTCTTTCAGTTCCATTACAAAAACCTATCAGTAAGTGTTTAAAGAAAAAACATATTCATGTAAAGTCCTTACCAGTGACAGTTTTTCTCTCAAATGCCATTTCTCTAGTTGTGTATTGTTTCATCTGAGATAAAAAGGTGGTTTGAGTCATCCTGTAATAAAAGTAGAGAGTTATCATGCCAGAATTAAGAATATTACTTCTGTTTATTACAGTTCTCAGTGAAAAACATTTTTATATAGGGACAGGTAATAGTTTAACAATCTCTTTGTGTTTTTTCTGTCTTCATTATGTAATACAACTATGTTACAATTTTTCTTATTCTGAAGAATGATACTCAAAATGCTTACATTGTCACTCTAGAGCACTGACTTAACAGACTTAAATCAGACAGCAGTAATAAAAGGTTAGCACAGATAATTAAGAATCCATTCCCTTTGCCACTCGGCTTGGCTGAGGTTTTCTTACTTTTTATCTCTTTCGAGGTGAAGATTTTGATCCATCATAAACTTCCTATTAGAGATGTATCAGCCAAACCTGCAATAGGAAAAAACAAGACAAGGGCAACTAGAAAGCAATAAAATCTGAGCTGAAGGCCCTCTTCTGTTAAATATTTGTTGGCATATATGGCATAGTTACCAAAGAAAATTATGATTGGCCTGGTAAGACAATGCACTGGAGTAAGTAACATACTCTTCCAGAGATTTATCTAGGTATTCTACATGCCTGAATGAATTTTATGATCATTAGGCTATTAGGGATATACAAAACACTGCATTTCCCCTTATTAGAGAGTACTACAATGCTGTAGGAGAGGTTTGCATATGTTATGCCTATCTTTGGGTGAAACTCTGCAGTGATACCAAGGCAAATTGGATGGGAAGTAACAATTGTCTGCACTAAATGTGGGGCATTTTAAAATGCCTTATTGAAAATCAGCAACACTAGATGCAGCAGGTTTGGTGTTGATATGACAAGGACTGTCAGCCTAGAAGAATACTGTGCAGCTGTCATGAGAAGATTGAAGATAACTTTTCTATACTCTGGCATGACACAAATCTACAAGTCAAGACAAGTGATGCAGATGGAGCACTGTGAACTACGGGGGGGGCATTGCTGCTTCAAGTGAAGAAAGATTAAAGGCTCATAAACAACGTGCTAGAGTTGCACACACACATCATACACAGCATGCAAATACACTGAGTCGGAAACAAAAAGAAGCCAAATCTATTGCTGTGCACTAAAGTGACCCTATTGAAGGCATGCTAAACCAGAGGCTACAGTTACAGCATGAGCTATCTATAATTTATTATTTTTCATATTAATAACCCGAAGTTTGTTTAGACCATGCATAAGGCATCATCTATGAGCTAGCACCATATACTGCTCTTAATATTTTCACCTTACAGTGAGTGCATAATTTATCCTCAGATTCAAAGTTAGCTCCATCCATTATGTGTCTGCCAGACAACAGTGTTTATGTTATTGAAGTTCTTTGTCAGATATACATATGTCAAAATTAATAAAACAGATGTACAGATTCTCTGGAAAAAGCGGCTAGTGAATCATATACTTAGGGCCTGTTTGTGCACAGTAAGCACATCAGAACAGGGTTTAAGTAAACTGTCTTTAATGCTTTTAAAAATAAACTTTCTTGGTGTTTTAGTTTCCTTTAATTGGAGGGGGTGGGGGCGGGGGGAGGTGTGGGGGTGTGCGTGTGTGTGATCCTCCTCTACACTGTTTAATATGAAACTTGGAATTTTAAAATTCAAATTCATCCAAGAAGTTAAACATGTTTTGGTTTCAGTGCCCTAAATAAGAAATTATCATTCAAGGGTTACTACATTTTTAGCAACATTAGAAAGCTATTCACTTTCTATTAGTTCTTTTATGCATTACATTGCACCCTCCCACCTCTCCCTTGAAAATACATTTTCACAGCAAATACCCTTTATGCCAGCTGATTCCAATGTTATATGGTTGGAGTTCACAATATTCTTCACTTGTATTAAAAATGCAAAGTTTAGGTATGGGGATAGCCAAGTGTTACACTTCCACATAAGCAGGGGAAATGGCATATGAAATAAAACTATGGTCACTTAAAATAGGTGATACGATACCTGCTGTATCGTACTGAGCTGTGTGCTACAGGTTAGAGAGAGATCAGGGCTGCTTCAGCCATCCAAATGTCTGCTTGCAACATTTTCAGAGAGCTTGGAAAGATTGGTTTCCCGTTTCCATCAAAAAGATGTCAGGCTTCAATCTGAGAAAAATCTTTTAACCAGCTAGAAGGGTGCTAGGGTGGAAATGAGGGGTTAGGTGCCTTTTTACCCCTCAGATTACCCACAGGACAGATTTTCACCAAATTGCAGTGTGTATGCCAATGGCAATAGCAAACTATCTTTGGAAGCCCCATTGAATTTCTTTTACTGAGTTTTTGGTCCTCCCTTATTTTTGTCCAAAGCACTGCTTGTCACAGATGGTAACTATTTTAGATAAATAAAGCTACTCAAATGAGTATGAATAAAATATACTAAATCTGCCTTTCTGTACTTTCTAGATACAATGAGCCAGAAAATACAGAAGCTTGTTTCCTATCTTGTTCAAATCCTTTGCCCATGGCTCCTTTTTATCAAATAACTATTGAGTACAGTTATATATGCCTGTATGACTCCCTACCCTGATCATGTTTGCATTCTGATCAAAGGGAACAGGATTATGTTACCTCACTTTAATACTAAAACCTGGCAGGTTTATTTCACATAAATGCAACTTCACTGCCAGTCGCACACTGTCTTTTATATTCTCTATAAATTCTTCTCTCTGTGTTTGGTTTTTGTTGTTTTCTTATTTATTTGTTTGTTTATTTATTTATTAATAAATTCTGGCTTTTCTCTTTCATTGAATAAATAGTTTTGATCTTAAATTGAGCTTTCCTGATCCGAGAACAGTAAAAGCTGAAACATATGCTATGGCTTACAAAAATAAATATATCTTGTCTCTGTGATGTGTTAGTATGGCAGAGGATCAGATTACAAACTTGCAAGCAATTAAGACAAAATGGCTAATGCTACCACACATAGCAAGCATGATGGAAAATATTTTGGGAAGGATAGGAAAAAAAATCACCTTCCATTTTAAAAAAGAAGTAATTATTTGGTGTTTAACAGAAGCATTTGGATTCATGTGCTTCAGTAATGTAAAGTGACACTGATGACAGTCAGCTACAGCAACTGCAGTAAAACTGCTCTAATTTGTGTTAAGGATCTACCATGAAATTTATATACCTAGAGAATCCTACTTTAGTTGTAGGAGGCTGATAAACCAAATTAAATAGCTGCACTTTCAGAAACATAAATACACATCCCTTAATACTCATTCAATAGTAATGCTAATATAGAAGCTGTTTCTCTCCTAATTTGATTTTTCTCTAGAAATTCTAGTCAGCGAGTTAGTCAATGACAAGCAATAAACTGCAAGGAGAGGAGGGGGAAAATTCCTTTATTTGCATCTCTGGCCTCATTCTGTCAACATATCACCCAGATTGCTGGATACACACAGAGATGCATTCTGGCAACGCTAGGAAGGGACCTGCATTTCTTGCTGTCTATTTTGACTTATTAGTAATAGTATGATGCTTCTGGTGCATCTAAAATAAATTAATATTGGATTAATTCACTTCAAAAAGGTGTCAAGAAAACACATTGAGTATTCATTCATCACAAACTTAAGACTAATATGTTTTAAAAAAGAATACCATAGTAATTATATTTACATGTATAAATGCCTAAAGCTGAGCCAAATGACAGAAAATATTCTAACACTTTCCAACATGCCTTCCATGCTGATTAAGCCACCAGTTCACAACATAAATATGGTATTTTCAATGCTAACAATAACAGAAAGAAATTATTTTAAACAGTTTTGTTTTACTTCAGAAAATATTTTGTCTGAATTAACCAAAAGATTTTTTTTTATTACTGTTGATTCAAAATTGTGTTCAGTGATGGTTTTTTGCAGTTCACTGATGATCATTGAGATATCTTGGAATATCAAGGAATGACAGTGCAGCAGTATTTTTTCAACTGGTAATAGGCTGGGCAAGAAAAACTGCCAAACTTTGTAAGACTATGTCTAACCCATTTATACATAGTATAATACAATGTCATAAGTAAAAACGATTAAAAAGTCTGAATAAACATTTTAACATTGATAGGAAGATAGAAATCAACAAAACCAATGGGAGCCTGATTCCAAGTGTTTGACCAGAAAAAATTCCTACAGACACAACACTTGAGCTGAAGTTGCAGAAATGGACCACTGGTTTGAATATGCTTGTATTCTGATGTTTTAGTTACACTAACTGTGTCTTCAGTAGAACCACAGGTACAGTTATAATCTGCTCAAGTTAAGTAAACTTGTCAGAATTTCACTGGATGTGAGGATGAATTTGGATTTATTCATCTTGTAGTTATGACAGAGAGATGAAATACAGATAAAGTAATGAAGACACCTTTAGCATGTTTAGTAGCTTGCCTTTCATGCATTTGACAAGTGAAGAGCTTAAAAATCTTGTTTAATATTGTATGATTTAAAATAAGCAATCATAAGGGTGACTCAAAGATTCTTAAAAGTACTGGGAAGTAAGCTGAAAAAGACAAATTAATAATTTTTCACAATCAATGTCCAAGGCAAAGAGTGATGACTTTAATAAGATTAGGATATTTCTGCAGTCTTTCTTCCTTAGTCTGCTACTTTAAATCCTAAGTACTAACAGTTAAATAATTACAACTAAAAATATGCAAAGTTGAAGTGGAAAACATATTTTTAAATATACTAAATTTATGACACATTTGAGCTCTGGAGGGAAAAATTCCACACACCCAGTACTCTAGAGAAAAATATACTGTAGACTCTCAGATTATTCCGTTTCAGAAAGCCCTCAGGCCCCAAATCTCCCTCTCCTAACCATGAAGATTGAAACAGAATACAGAGCATCAGAAGCTCAAAAATGCACTTGGGATGCAATCCTCTTGGGACTTTAAATATTAACATGAAAAATCTTAAACCTTGGGCTACCAGGCAGCTGAGACAGATAGCAAAACATAGTGAGGAGTCACGCTCCCTTCTGCTAATCTCTCCTTGCACACAATTACAACTAATACCAGCTGCAGGCAACAGATCACTTATGCAAGTTGCCCAATGTACTGCATGTATTTCATTAATCTGTCTGCCATTCCACAAAGATGTGCATCATGATTATCATCAGGGAATTCAAACAGAGCTTGATCTCATTTTCATCACAGTCAAGTTACCAGTGGCTTCAGGTCCTTGAGTTGCAGCCTCTGGTCAATTTATGCACTTGGACTGCACAACCTACTGGCCCTCAGCAGTGGTACCTCATCAGGATTCAAAACGCTGAGGGAAATAACACTTTCTTCAGACCTCCTGCCCAAACCAATCATGATAAGTTAAATCTGCAGGGATTCTGTTTTAGCTAATCTCGATTTTTTATCACGTACTTCAGTCATATAAATGGAAAGCAGTTGCAAGCCTTTAGTTGCAACTGAATATAGGTTATGCGAATGGTAACTCAGGCCATCTTCCTCTCAAACTCTCAATAAGTCAGACTGTGCTTTCCACATAAGTACAAGTACTAAACCAGACCCCTGTGAGACACACAATGGTAGGCAGAAACAGGGAAGAAAATAGCTAGGTTCAGAAGTATGCTGGCACCATGCAGGTAGCTTAGAAAAATAAACCAGTCCCAAAGAAATGCAAGACTGAAAGAAAAATCACAGGTTGTTTTATACTCTTCACTTTGATATAACCCTCAATTTTTAAGCTTCAGCATGTTCTAGTGTCATATATCCATGCTTTTCTCTCTCTACAACTAGAAAACATAGGCATATTCTTTGACTTAAAAAAGAGTAAGGCAATATACTTACACTAATATATTCCCAAATTTTCAATAGCTGAAACATTTGTGGAAAAAAGAGTAATTACCTGGACTCTTGAACTTCAGCCATGGGAACTGGCAAAGCTGGACACAGATTCATCACACGCTCTATCTTTTTAGCTTATCAGCTGGAGAACTATCAGTATCTGCAGTATCAGAGAAGACATGATGCAAAAAGGTGGTAAGGTAAACAGTTATACATCACTGGGGCCAGCATCATCTCCTCAGATCATGTAATTTTATGCTATATCACATAATTCAAAGCCAAGTTCTTCTGCAAATTTAATCTGAATTTAGGTCATGATAGGAATTTACAATATTTAGATCAAACTCTGTGAATACACAAATTTATTTTTTTTTTAATCTAGGGAAGATATTCTTTTGTTGATAACAGCGATACATATTCTTTACTTTTTTTCCTTGTAATGAGGTGTTATTCTTTAAAAAGATTTGTGCAATATGTTTTAAACAGAAACTCCAAATTTTCTATTTCTGCCCTATAGAGGTCTTTGAAGTATGCACATTTCTTGTGGATTTTGCTATTGTTCAGTCATGAAGCTTTGCTATACGTCTATGCAATAAAGGAGTTAAATGAGATTAGGGCTGTATTACTGCTACAATAATGTCAGGCATTCTACCTATGGGAATGAAGTATAAATTGCATAATTTAATAAATGTCTGATTTGATAGCCAATGTGTTTTCTTGATGAATAACACCTAGAAGTTAGCTGTTCTGGTATGGATGGCAATGACAGTGAGTTTGCATGTATAAGCCCATCAACAAATGAAAGATCAATTATTTTAAAAAGCTGGGAAGTAACAATTTCATGGTAACCTTTTAGTTTATCCTCAACCAAACACCTGTGCTTTGACACTCTGTAAAACATTAAAATGTAAAATTTCCTTCTAGACTTCAGAAGCCAGCAGTGTTTGCTGGTAGATCCTAATCTCTCCTCCATCCAATTCCCATCTATTTCAGGTTATCCTTACCTTAATCACTGACCAAGCAACTGAAGATAAACTAAATTGTTTGAAAGCTTTTTGTAAAGAGGAAGGAGCAGTTTTCTCTTCAAGGCTCCAGGCTTGCTGGCCAGCTGTTAATTTGCTGTGACTTCCTTCAGGAGTTGTTAAATTGGATGCATGTTTAACCAGGGAAAACTTTGCAAAAAGCAAAGGCAAATACTGTTGGAACAATTTCTTTACATGATGTTAAGAATATTAAATAAAAAAGCCACACTCCTTTTGCAGACAGTGTCTCTAGTGGTGTGACCCACTGTTAGCATCCTTTATATATGTAATTCTGCACCAACTGATACAGTCACAAGGACTGTCACTCCTTAAGCAGCTCCCTAAACTGTGCAGACATTGCAGCCATACTGTGCCTATACCCCTACTATGGGTATAGCACTGCATGTACTGGGGACAGGTAGCCTGTCCTCTGTAGTGGTGTATCAGTGGTGCTTTATCAGTCTGATCTATTGATATAACATGGCAAAGAAAAATGGAACGGAAAATAAAGTCTCTTCCAAATTGCTTAAATGCAGTGGATCCATATATTTCAATAATGGGGGGCTGAGGGGTGGAGGTGGAGTAACAAACTGGTGGGAAAGGAGGAAAAAGTCATGTATGTATTTCCTCCAAAAGCAGACATTCAACAAAACTTCTGTACTGGGAGAAATTTCAAACCCACAGTAAAAGTCAACATTAAAAACATTCCTTTCATGCAGGGGGAATATAAAAAGGTGCCTATATTTCATGTTGAAAATGTTAAAATTATGCAGATTTACTTAGATGCTGGGGGGTTGATCAACAAATACTATATAGATCTCAATTTTAAAAGGAAAAAAATAGTTAAAGAGTGAAATTAAAAATTACTTATTATTTAATGAGAATATTAGATAGATAAAATTAAGTGGGGTACTCTTTCCTATTTATTTTATGTAAATATATTATTTGAGTGTGTTCAGTCTCATCCATTATATGCGTTTTAGATATATTAGAGGATTTTTTCCTCTCAAGATTAATCTGTGTTGTTTGAATAGTTGCTAAAATAAATAGAATACTGATGGCTTTAGAAATATTCTGTATTATAAGAATTAGCTCTCAAATACATTTATTTTATAAAATATGTTTTTAATGGTAGAAAATGACAACATGAACATTAACCAAACATGTGGAATCAGATGCTGAGACAGTAAGAACATTTTTCAGAAAAAAATAAAACCATTGCGGTTGATTTTTGATTTTAAGGATACATCTTAGCTGTATAAGTTCCACCCAGTTAATTAGAATGACCAGTAGGCAGAGCTGACAGCTACAATCACTTTTTCCTGCCACAGCAATAGTTTCTTTTTTTCCTTCAGATTGCTGCTTGTGTTTCTTGATGGAAAGCAAAAAAAACAAAACAAAACACAAACAAAAAAAAACCCTACAACAACAGTAGTTTTCCTCAAAGAGTCCTACCTGTTTTCTTCTGACTAACTTTTAATCACAAATATACAATCTATTCATGTGTTTTTTCTCTACTCATCGTCTGTGTATTATCTCTACTCATCAGTGTCAAACAGGCATGCAGGATTTTCTGAGAGGCCGAAAAGAGTCTGGCACTAAATATGGATTTTTTTAGTGTATGCAAGTGTGCAGAATGTATCTCCAAATCAGTATTTTAGGAGAACTGGTAGTGTCTGTCACCTCAGCAGATTTATCAGATGTATCTACTCAAAATGCAAATGTGTGTATATGTGAATATAAAAGTATGTCTATAAAAAGCCTCTTTAAAAGCTAAAATTCCTAATTATTTTTTCAAAAGATTCTTGGAGATTCTTTCACTCAGATCACCTTTCAATTTTTAATTTACTTTATTAAAATCTCAATAAATCATCACATTGTGAACTTCTCTATCTGGAATTCATTAACATATCAGAAGATAATTTATCAGCCACATCTCATATATTGCTTCTCATACATCAATTTGTCATTTCTCTGCTTTCATTCTCTTTTGTAACTAAGAAATCTTATCTCATTTTGAATTTCTATTCATCCAAGACATATAAATTTTTACTATTTAAAGTCATCTAAATGCTTAAACTAAGTTTGTGTATGCCAACTTTTTAAACTTTTGTTCTTGATAGATGAAAGATATTCTAAATAACTGAAATATGGAAAAGGTTAAATTTAAGATTCATCAATGCTGGCAAAATCTTGCAATAACAGATTAATAATCTTCTACACACACATAAGAACTATTTAGCACTACCAGTATTAATCACGTTGATATATGAAGAGTTCGGTTTTCTGTGCAGTCTTGGACAAGTCCCTTAAGCCTCCCTGAATCCCAGAGCTTTTTTGGAGGACATCAATCAGAAGAACAGAATAATGCACTAAATAAGCACATTAGGCACAATGGAACAACTGCAGGTTGCCCCCACATAAAAAATGCAGTATATGTATTTCATGAAAGTGTAGTGAAGGTGGATCATTCGGGATTATCAGCAATCAGGCACACACAGAACCTAAAAGAGCTAAGTAACCACGGATGTCTGAACTAATATGACTCAGATGATACTAAAAATGCTTGTGGTAGTGTCCATCTGCCTCCTCAGGAGGCAGGTTCTCATCTGCACTTTCGTTCTGGTGAATCACAGTTTCAAATTGCATCTACACCTATTCTGAGTTTCCCCTGATGGTGGCAGAAAAGAGCTACCGTGTAAAAGAGATTCAATCTTAAAATGCCACACATTGTCTGTGGGAGCAGAGGTATATTTTATAAAATTCAGACTATCATTAGATAAGAACTCCATGTGGATTAGCAGCAACTGAAAAGCCAGAGAGACTTTATGCTGTTTAAACATACTACTGTCTGAATTTTGGAAAACACAAAAAAGCCAACTCTTGTGCATAATGGTTTTAGCAGGCCAAAAATAGTCCCATTTTAAAACTTTGTAATATAAGCAGAGGACTGGCTCCATGCATACATGATAAAATCCATCACCAAGGATGATAAAAGTTATATAATTTAGTAATAGCACCTTGCAGGAGTGAATATAGAAGAATTTATGGAATTCTACACCAAGTAGAAGAGGCCATAACCTCTCTTAATATTTTGAAATACAGTAACTCTGAAAGACAGTTGTGAACAACTATCAATATGAGATTCATCTCACCTAAATTTACATGCTTACATTGTAGCTACCTGCATGTAAGTATTGTCAAAATTTGTTCAATAAGAAGTAATATGCAGCAGAGGAAGAAATATTCACTTCTAGAACACAGTTCATCTGACCTATTTTAGACATCTATGCAAGAGAATACAAATTATGCCCTAAAGGTATGTGTTGCCATTAACTGAAATCTACATAAGAATTAACATTTGCAAATATTTATACTGAAACTGTTCAAGTTTGAGTAAACTAAAAATGTTTATCTATAAACCTGGATAAAAACAATCATATTGCTTTTCCCTCTGGCAATCAAAACCATGGCTGTGGACATAAATAATTGCGGGAGTTCGAGTAGAGGTATTTTCTTTAATTCATATACTGCCTATTTTTTATTTGGTCTTGTGCTCAAGGTCCTTGCTTTTAAACATTTATCTGCTTTATTCAGTAAGTAGTGTTCTGCGAAGTACTCAAATGAAAAAATTTCTACTAATTGCTATTAATGAACCTCTAAAAGGCAGTTACAATCAACTCCTGTCTTGTGTCAATGACCTCCTGAAACAGCAAAAGCCAATGAATGATTATAGTCCAGGAAAAAAAAAATCCCTTTTGTCCTTTAATTTCACTTTATCTCCTTACTTCATACTTTGTGATAGAGCTAAAAGGAAGACAGTAGTCATTTCGTACTAATCTTCTCACTTAATCAAATCTCTATTATTCACCTTATTCGGACTGAATTATCCTTGTACTTTTCACTCACTCTTTGTTCCTGCAGAAGGTGCTATTGTACCCATAATCGCTTTCTTAACACCTATCTGGACACTTTCAGTCCCAGCTTTATCTTCCTTAGGCAGCTGCCAGAGAAGGCACTGGGATCATAAACCTGTAGAGAAACAGTTCCTGGCACAGGGTTTCTCAGATTACCAGTGAGCCTGCGAACACACTTGTTCATTCTTTCAACTTGAAAAACAAGATGTTCTCGTATCAGTTTATAGAATGTAAATAACCTTCTAGATTACACAATAGGACGAAGAATTTGTGAAAGTTTCAAATGACAACACACACTTGTAATCTCTTGTAAACATAGTATAGTCATGAAAACAAAGTGACAGTCTGTCAGAGAAAATATTTTACAATTCCAGGGGAGTACTGTGAGAAAATACTGTGAACGGTATGATAGAAAGTGCAGGCCTAATTTTGTTCCCAATTCTATGAAGTTTACCTGAAGTTTAGTCTGCCCTCTGCCCTCCCCACCAAAGAAATGCACAATGATCAAATGAGACTTTTTACCTCTTTATATCAAGTTGGATGCCAAGGAGAAAGCATTAAAGAACAGCTTTTCCTGGACAAAAATGTAACTGTCTTTGTAAAGTTTATTGTTGTTCAGAAAAAAAGGACAGAAGAGGCATAACACAGCTGAATGGAATTAAAGCCATTGCTCAAAGTCTTGAAAGATTGCCTACACATTTTTCATACTGTATTGATAGAGTACTTGGGCCAAATTAACCTACCTGTTGGTCCTAGTTACATAAGAGCGAAGTCAGTCACATCTTAAAAAATTTGCAGCCATCTAAAGTCAAAGAGAAGAGACTAAGAATTTTGTCATGAAGCTTCTTAAACTGATTTTGCATGACCATGGGAGAAATAAAAATAATTTAATTAATTAGAAAAAAAAAAGGCAAGCAAATGTTAGCAGGGAACTGAGGAATACTTCAGGAGTATAGATGAACCAGGTTCACCAAAACAATCATTTGCTTTGAATCAGAGGTTTTTAAATGGCTTTTAGACAAATTTTGTTGCACCAGGATGACATCAAGTGGCTACTCAAGCCAATTACTACACACTTGCTGGAAACAGTCATTATGACATCTCCTTACTAAGCTATTCCTACCATCTAAACATAATTGTGTTAACAACTGCATCTATTTTAAATTCAAATTTTGCATATCTTCATTTCAAATCCTCTTTTCTTTCCTCAAGTCTTTCTAAAGAAATAATAAACCTAGAAACCTCCCAGCTCATTAAACAAATTTTTTTTTTCATATAATACCTTTGAGTACAGGGAATTGTAGATACAGATTTCTTTGGATTTAACAGTTTTGTCAAACTTTGTAATAATAGACTTCAACAATCAGCCTTTAAGTAAAGGGAAGAAATTAATCTAATACTTTGGAAGATCTTCTTGGTATGTAAAACAGATTATTAGTAATTGAAAGAAATCTCACTTCTTAATCCAGGGAGATCATTCACTGAACCACCTCTCCAGTGACATGGAAGTCCCCACTGCTGGAGGTTTTCCAGGTGTTATAAAACAGATTACAAACAATCTCACCTGGGCTCCCTTCCCCATGAAAGGCTGGACCAGATGATCTTTCAAAGTCCCCTCCTACACAGGCTATTCTGTGATTCTGTATTCTAAACAGCTGCAGCTTCTATAAGCTTGTATTTGGACTATAAAAATATGATAATCAGTTTAGAACTAGTTAATGGATAAACTTTGAAAGACCTTTTGACTTTATTACTAATATGATTCACTGCAGTTTGTATTTCTTAGCATTTTATTGAAGAAATGTCCATCTTCGAACATGGCAGTCAGGGTTATAATCCAAAATGGATTTTGCAGGGAATCAAGTATTTATGAGTGTTTAAAAGACAATCCCTTTCCAGCATAATGTGATCTTACAAGTTTACATATTTCCTTCCTTGATATTGCACTGAATTTAAGGAAGTCTTCAAAGATGAAAAGAATAATTTATAAATAGTAGAAGTAATGAAACTTTCTCATGAAATTTTCTTTTTCTCCCCCTACCAGATTTTAGTCACCTCAAGAACCTCACCCTTATTCCAAAGAATCCGGTGTATTCTGCCTACTTTTCTTTTAGTGGGACATTATTTTTAATGAATCTTTTTGTCCACAGATCTCATAGGAATTTAAGTATACTTAAAATTTGCTTCAAGATAGCTATAATTTCAAGAGTTCTTATGGGTGCACTGACCAGATGGAGAGAAGCAAAGAGAGACAGCACTGACAAGTAAGCTCTGTCTCCTCAAGGAGACAAAGAAAACAAAACACACACACATACCCAAAAAAGGCCCACAACCACCACAAAAAAAACCAAATCTCAAACCCCCCACTATTGCCCTGAACAGATATCAATTTTTAAGGTATCTTTTTCCATTCATTTCTCCTGCTCTCCCAATATCTTATATGTTTATTGTAGGCTAAAAGTCTTTCACATTCCTTTAGTTCTTTCCTCTTCACCAAGTCTAAATGCACTAGAAAAGATTACCCTCTTTGAAGGTGTCTTGCAAAATATCCCTACAGGAGTTTTGTCCAAACCTTTTCTTGGCAGCAGTTTCTGCTCTGCTTGCACGTCAACTGATATCTTTGTTCAAATACTCAAATGACACTAAGCTGCCAAGTTCTGCCAAGAGTTCCTCTAAGTTACATTGTCATTTTTTTATTTAACATCTCTGATTGACTCTTGGAAGGATGTTTTTATCTACTGTGACACCCACAGTAAGCAGATCCATGCTAACCCCCAGAAAAGCAGGCCTTAAAGAAGCTACTCGTCTAGAAGAACTAGGCTGCCCTTCAGAGTAGGATATTCACCAAAATGCCCTCAGGGACTTTTCTAACAAGATAGTCACCTTGTCTTGCCTGAGCTTTGGGGTTTCAGAGCTGGACTTGATGAGGAATGACAGCTCTTAGTCAAGGCAGACTCTGGAACTAATAAACTTATTTTAGATGATAGACAGAAAACCTGCTCTGTTCAATCTCTGATTTTGTGGTACTGGGTATAATACACTTTTACAAAAGTATTTGCCCTCTAAATATCTGTGCCATTTTTTTGGTCCAATCATTTATTCATATTGAAAGTAGTTTTTGAACAATATAAACACAAGGATTGTACTATCAGGATTAATATAACCAGTGTTAAACTACTAGGAACTTAGTAATCACCAGAAGCAACAAAAATGCTTGATCTGTGTTCACTGAAAGTTACAACAAAACGAGTGAGTTTTAACATGAACACACTAGTGGTCCTAACATTTTTAATACTTTAGCTTTGAATCTTTAAAGTATTTTGTTTTAGTAACACCCTGCAAGTTCAAGCATCTGTAAAGTTCAGGCCATTATCTATTTGAAGACTTTAAACTATTGTTAGCAGCTTAGTCTTACAAGTACCTGGGCAAGTGTTCAGCTGAAGTAGTTAAGATGGCTTTTTCTAGTGGTGTTCCCTTTTCGTGTCCATCCGGGGTAGCTCTACCAATTAATTTTCTTTCCTCACTGCAAGATCAAAGGATGTTAATTCATGACTTCTTTGATTTTCTTTATTCAGAATATTTGTAGCCTTCCATTTTTAGGATAAATCAGAAGTGAACTGTAAGCTTTGAAACTATATTTGATTGTCATAATGCACAGATAAGAAATGATGCTTCTATTTCAGTCATAGGCTAAAATAAATTAAAAAATAATAAAAAATCAGAATTAACTGCTAACCAATTAACATCATTAAGTCATTGATTGTAGATCACTGTCAGAGAATGGGACACTTATCTAAGGCACTTTATACACATTATTCCAAATAGTATTTGATAAATAGCTATAAACATTAAATAGTCACACCACAAAACCTAAAAGGTAGACAGGACATCTTACTTCTTAACAAAGGCCAGATATAATCACAGGCTGGTTTGGGTTGGAAGGAACCTAAAGATCATCCATTTCCAATGGGCAGGGACACACTTCACTAGGCCAGGCTGCTCGGTGCCCCATCCAACCTGGCCTTGAACACTTCCATAGATGGGGCATCCACCTCTCTGGGAAACCTGTTACAGTGTCTCACAAACCTCATAGTAGAGAATTTCTTCCCATTATCTAATCTCCTCTCTTTCAGTTTAAAGCCATTTCCCCTTGTCCCATCACTACATGATCCTGTAAAAATTCCCCCTCTGGCCTTCTTGTAGAACCCCTTTAGGTACTGGAAGGTGCTCAGCCTGGTGTTGTTCTCCAGGGTGACCATCCCCAATTCTCTCGGCCTGTCTTCATAGAAGGGTGCTCCAGCCCCCTGATCATCAGTTAAGAAATCTGTTCTTAATGTTGTCAGGTGCATATACCAGTTTCCCTAATTTATTTTTCAAAGCTTTCAGCTTTTTCTCTAAATTAAGACTAATAGTGTGTGAGTGTCAGAGAGAGCATGAACAAGCACAATGATAGAGAGACAGAAAGCACACGTGCACATAAAAACTGTTGGAAGTAATTTCCCATAGGCTTGAGCTATAATGATGGAAACAATAGCACAATAAAACCCTGCAGCTATTTAAAAGAGTATCTATGAGGGTTCTGTTTTAACAATAATTCAACATGTTTGCCAATATTGACATTACTGGGAAATTCAAATATTTCCAGGTACAAAGGAATTGTGATGCCACGTTCTGCATAAAGCCAGAGAAAGATGCTTTCTTTCCAAATTCCAAGAGAATTTGATTCTTGATTTTGTTTTGGCATGGAAAACACTGAGAAAGAGGATGTGGTCTGGGTACTAAATAGGATGTTTGGATACCCTCCTCTTGAAGGAAAAGGAAGAACATATAATGGTAGACAAGAGGATTCATACTGAATGATAAGTACTTTGTAAACATCAGTACTACTTTTAATGAGAAAATAGAAAAATGTCTAAATAAAAATCTGTTAATGCATTGTCACCTAGCAACTTGAGGCTTGGTTTAGGTTTATTTTCTTGAGGTTCAGATCCTTACCTGAAGGAGTTGCACATAGTTCCACTGACTTAGCTCTAACAGGCTGAAGCTTCATGAGTTATAGCAAAGAACCAACAGAAAACATACAAGATTTATAACTGTAATGCCTGGCATGATGATAATATTTTTTTTCTCCCTGATGTAGAGTGATGTTATAACTTGAGGTATAACTAGTCACAGAGGAGGACTAGAGAAAAAGAAAATCTTATAAATCCATTTCCAGTCCTACTGTCATAGACAGAACTTGATATTGCAGATTAAAAACAGATTGTAAAACAACTAGATAAAGTAATGTGGTTCTATTTGATTCATTAATGCAATATTATGTTGTGAATCTAGCCATAAAAAATGCTTATGCTGTTGCTTAGTCAACTGCAGGCAAATGAAAAACTCAAGAAATAGCATAAAACAGGACTAGATCCTTTCATGACAGACCTACAGTTTCTTTTTGTTACCACTATCCTGGTGGAATCAATGTTGGCTGCTCATTATGTCCTGACCTAGTGATAGCTCCAGCTAAGATTGGCCTTAGAGATCTCAACCCTTAGCAATGCTTTAATAGCATCTTCCTTTGGCAGCTCTTCTTGCTGCCTCTTCCTGTATGCCCTCTTTTTGGATTAAGAAGCCACAGCTGGCTCTCTTGTTGACAATAGTCTGATTTTGAACTGAAGTTTGGACTCATTGACCCTCAAAGGTCTTTTCCAAACAATATTTCCATGATTCTGTGAATACTTTTTTCACTATTGATTTCTAAATCAATATTAAATGTTATATTAATAACAGTACATATAAAATTTGGCATTTAGTGCAATTTACTCATCAAAATACAGTCAATATTAGTTTTGGAAGCCCCAGGATACTGCTTCCATTTAGTAATCAATGATCATTATCTCAGAAAAGCAAAAGCTATTTTCACAAAAAACTTTGGTGCTTATACTGAACTGTCGTTATTTAAATGAAAATATTTTCTTTGAAGAATTATTAGTATGGTGGTTGTTAATGTCCTAAGAAAGACAACAATTTCAGGTCCTAAATGTTGATCGTTGACTGCTTTCACCTGATGATACACATACATGTTTTATTAGTTATAAAGACAGGCAAAAAGGTGTTTTATAATTTCCACATCAGGTGAAAGTAATCAGACAAAATCATTTTGCCACAAAGGATTCAATTCCTCTAAATTTCGTCACAATAATTTGCACCTGTTCAGAGGATACGCAGTTTGTTACCAAACTGGACTGGTTTCATTTAACACCTAACATCACTCTGCATATGTGCAAATTAATACACGAGGTGCAAACCAGTGGAGAATTAGGATTCAAGGCAGAAAATTATTGTCTGGTGATTAGAATTTCATAGTACACTTATATAATGGAAGGTCATTGGAGGCAATTCCTGGAGTACAACGAAGCACACATAAAGATATTTGAAACTCTTAGTTCTGTAACCTGGCAAGAGGATGGAGGTTTGGTTTTTGTTTTTTTTTCTTTCTGCAACCTAGGCCAGGAAAATGAGGTACACAAACAATGAATGAAGATAACAGCAAAAAGAAATCCTTGAGTTACAGAAACATCTAGTCATGAGTATTTGTAGGGAATAAGGAAGCTTTTTCCTGGGAAGTCTAAATTGGCACAAGGTTTCTCAATATTTTTGGACTTCCTTAAAGTACCAAAAGAAATTATAAAGTCCCTAGGAAAAAAGAAAAAAAAAGTTGTCATGCAAATTTTCTGCAAGCACAGTATGAGCCCCAGCAGGCAGATTCCAAGGTAACAGGGTGATAAAGGACTTGAGAGCAAACTTAAAAGCTGGAAGGAAGAGCCTGTAGGATGTTGAACCAGAGCTGAAAGGCTAACCTTCATCTGGATAGATTTAAAGACATTTCAGCCTCAGAAAAAATGAAGGTCGTTCCATAAAGGGGAAGAACATTTTACATAGTCTAGAAGGCAACATAAAGAAGCAGAACAGATAAGGAATAGCTGGCATGTGGAATCATCAGTCCAGGAAAAAGCTAAACAGACATAAAATTAATTTTCAGTGTCCACACTAACAGGCATTATTATATGCTTTGGTATACAGCACTTAATTTGGGTACCTAAACTCAAAAGTTTTATGTAGAAACACAAAGGCTTCCAGGACTATAACACACCCAAGCATTAATTTCCTTTGTGCTCCCCTGCAAAGAAAACACAAGGCTGTGCCTTTGACCCTTCCTCTACTTCAGAAGGCATTCGCCTGACATCACTTTGTTTTTTCTCCCTAACAAAATGAAACTGGCATCTAGTGGCAACACCCTGACAGCAACAACCTCCGGGGTTTTTGGTATCGATTTCTTTGTTGCCAGAATTTCACTCATTCGTGGCACAATAACCTGCAAACGTCAGCTGTTGTTTCCACAACAGGAGAGTTTGCACACATGGAGGAATGCAAGATTGTGCTTATATATCCAAGTTAAATCAGGTTACAAATGTGATAGTGATGAATTGCTGCATTGTTCTGCTTTGAGCAACAATGCTGCTTTATCAGCAAAGCAACTAGCCGAAGAACATTGATCTTTTAAAGTCACACTGCTCTTGAGAGCTAAGCAACTGCACTGTGCCATGTCAACACTTGCCAACAGCTGAATTTATGTGGAAGTGTGGAGGTCAGCCTTCTAGGCTGACTTCTCTTGTTTGGACCAAACTATAAGGGAGTACTGATTGGCTGAACACATACCTGAAATGTCTGAGGAGAAAAAAGGAATAGAAACGGGGAAATTATAACAATTATGTTTGTTCGTATGCCTATGAATCATCGCAGCTGAGTGGCAATGGATGGAGAGATTTTAGACTCTCTGTTACTTCCCCATCATTCCTCACAAATTGCATGCTGTACAGGACCAAGCAAGGAGAAAACCTGTACAATCTAATTTTACTGTGAATGAAGCTTATAATTTGAATGGCCATTTTTGTTTATTTGTGAGTTTAGTTGTCTTTTATATGAATGTAAAAGATACGACTGTATCCAGAAAATTCCCCTGGAAGACAGAGTGAGTTTTCTACTCTAAATTCAGCACCCAGACAATTTTAAATAGCCAATATCTTTTGAACCCTGAAGCTCATTGCTTTGAGATTTTGGGTCTTTGAGCAATACAAACACAATGAATGTAAAGAGTAAGGTCTCAGTGTTTTATTTTGACTGTATGCTAGATACTGGTTTCATCTAATACTTTGAAGAGTCAGTGCTTACAGAAAAATAATATTGTTTCAGTTTATCTAATACCGTATTTAAGTAACCTTAAGCATAAAAATAACAAACTATATTACAAAGGGTACTTTTTCCTCTCTGGGCAATATACACTGACAGTGCATACCCTGTCCATTTCAGGTGGGTACAAATAAGTCATAGGAATAGGTCAGGGATTAGAAGCAATCATGCAGTGTTGATGGTGAAAATATTCACAAAAATGTGTAATTACATAACCTCTTCAACAGCTTCTCTGGAACTAATGCACATCTAGGCTGATAATTTCTACATAAGAGATAATGCACACTGCCTTCATCTTAATAATTATAGTTTGCAGTGTGAATCCCATGCCAGTGGGGAAGTCAACATTTGAATAAATAGTACAAAACTCTTCATATCCCTGCCACAGAAAAGTAAAAGGTAGTGCAACATATAACACAAATTAGGGGAGACATGAAACAGACCATTCATCTCTAAGTAAGAACCTTAAAATTTACAACAAAGGTCATGGTAAAAAGCAAAAGAAATTAAGACCTTATGGTGACATATGCATGGCAAGTTTATAGGATTTTAAGTTTGTAATATTAAAATATGAACAAAATTATCACTTCCTCAAAGTAAACTGCAGTGTCATGATTACAAATAATCATAATTGCAGTTCAGTTTCTGGGGCTCAGACATCCAGCTTTTTGCAAAACAAGATCTTTGTTTATATATTTTAAATATCAAAAGCAAGTGTTCCTCTCTCTCTAGTCTGTTTTTTTATTCTTACTTATCTCTTGCTGTTTTAATTTATAGAGACTTGAAGATATCCTAAATTTGTTCTATTTTTTCATTGTTTTAATTAAATTCACCTTAATGACAGCAAAAGGAATAACAAAAATCGTTTTATAAGCAAACAAACCTATGAGTTTGCTGAGCTGGCAGATCTTCCTGAGCTCTCACAGCTTTAATTTTAACATTGAAAGTCTAATCAAGTTACATTTTGAAACTGAAATGCTACTTCCTGCTGCTGGAGTCAGTGCTGGTAGTGCTGGTACACACTGGTTTTTGTAGGGGGAGGGGAGAAATATCTCCATAGACCTTTCTTACCTAAACTTGGTGGAATGCCTTTCCGCTTTTAAAAGTCCAGTCAACGACTTATTGTGCTGCATTTTCAGTTTTGTTAAGGTCCTTATGAAAGCAGGTTCATTGGCCGAGTTCAGCTGTCCCCAAGCTCCGTTTGCATCTGGCAATGTACATAAAGCAGACACGTAACAATAGAAGTACTTAAAAATATTAGTTTAATATTCCAAAGATCCTATGGTATACAGAAAAGCTTTGCCCACTGTAACATTAGTTTGGGAGCAAAATTCAATTAAACTGTCTTTTAAGTCACAAATATTGCAATATTTGAGCAGGACAACGACTCAGACAGTCTAAATAAAGTGATTCATCTATATGCCAGGAAGCATGTGTTCTTTGATTTTAACATCCATAATGATCTTTAAATATGGACATTAAATGCAAAAGGCCTGTCTGGTTTGATTACAAAATTCTCTGAATGAGAACAACTAAACTGATGAATGTCATTATAAACAGTACTTGCATCCTCCCACTAAATTTATTCAAATGAAGAGGAACAGTAGAACAAGCTGAAACTTCTGTATATACGTATGACACTTTCCAGCAGAACTAGTTAGTGTGCATCTGACTTCTGTTAAGGCAGGGTGGAGAGGAAAGAAAAAAAATCAATAGCTCTCTCAGCTCTGAGTGTTGTTAACAGAAAACACAGAGGAAAGCCCAGAATTTGTCTCTGTGAACTCTAGGTTTGCTTGGGACTGAATCTCAGCCCTGTCCTGCTTGGTTGTTGTAACAGCTCTTACTTACCTGCTCCTGTTGCGGCCACTGGAGGCAGCAAAATAACTGTGCTCTAAAATTCAAGGGCTGATTTTACTACCTGTACAGAGGCCGGTTGATTCCTTTCAAACTGCAGCCTGGGGAAGAGAACATTCTTCAGACACAAGTAAGAAATGCCAAAGCTAAGTCTTACCTAACCTTTACTGCTATTAAAGTACATATGAAAAGAATAGTGGTAATATCCTTTCATCCCTTACACATACAGATAGTGTGCATAGAACCCAAGATCTGGGAAGAAAAAGTGCTATGTCAGTGTTAATTCACTGTGAATAGTACAAAAACAGGTGTTGTGTCTGACTGAGCACACAGAGGATTTATTTTATACAAGACTGGAAATTAAGCATTTGCTTTATAAATTCTCCAGCCCGTAGGGTGTCCAATTAAAAATTCCTTATAAATCTGATCTGGGTTTGGACATAGCAGTATGTCAAGCATTTATATCTGGATTTGGTATTGAGAGATTGAATTCAAAATAAACCCCTGAGATACTTTACATGGGTTTCATTCCACTTGGTTATTACTGCCATCTAGTGATTCAATTTACAATATTCAAAATTTTCCATTTAGAAATTATATTGTATTAGATGTATTTGGAAATGCGCAGGACATATTCTAAAATCTATGCTTCATTTACTTACTAATGTTATGCCCCATGCTGGCGTGCAATTACATATATATTTAGTTTTGAAAGTTGCTATTTTTAATATCTTCCCTATAAGCATGGACTAGAAGACCCAGGTAGGAAATCTTTTCAGAGCCATAGAAATGCTTATAATGTATTCAACTTCTCTTCTGGCAAACTTCCCTCGAAATGGCCATATTATTTATTACTGCAGTGGTTGTTAGCAAATTATTCTTAATTATTAATATGAATATAAATTATTAAAATAATTAGAGTCAATAAAGGGAGATTATCTCTCTTTTCAAAAAACAGGAAGTGTCCCAACTCTATTAACTTTTCCTTCACAGACTGATGTATATGTTTCTCCAAGTACGTCCACAGTCTACTAGGGCATGTTTTTATACTCATTTAAATGTCTTTCCTTGGTATTTTCCCTAGCTTTGACATTCTAAAGAATGTTGACATAGTTTAATTTCAGTAATGCTTGTGTCCTTTATTCTAGCAGAAACTTGTATAATAAGCACTTTGACTATCGTTATCATTGTGAGCTGATGAATATCCTGTTTTAATATTTTAAATTACCAAAACCCATTTTGTATTTTCCAGTTCTCAATGTTAAAACAGACATGTAGGTTTAATTCTGATTTTGAACTTAACCCAGAACTAGTCCAGGAAATATGAATGCTTTGTATTTAACTTTGACATGAAATAGAGATAATAAATAATGAATTTTATTTTTTTTCTGAAAACTGTTGGGCTGTTGCAAAAACGAACATCATGGGATTAAGTTTAGCATTAGATGTTGAATTGATCTACTAGTTCATCACGACCAGAAGGGGGGGATCTTGTTCCTCCTCCTTCAGACTATAAACTCTGTTCTTTCTCCTTCTTTCACGCTGGCTCTCCCACACCTCATGCCCTGAACGGAGTTAATTGAACTTGCCAAACCAGAAGAAAACAAACCTAACAGAAAAATAAAAATTAATAGTTTGTCTATTCTTTAAATACTTGAATCAATTTATCACACGATCAATGAAGTGCTAGCGCTGGTGTGAGGGAAAAGATGGGATCATGCAGAGGGGCACAGTTGAAGAATAATTTGTCTATTCTAATAAAAACAAGCTGTTAGATTACATCAGTCATGAAGTGCAACTTTCCTCAAACTGTGCTTCCAAATCCTCCATCTCCGAGTCATCTATACAGTGTTGATTCCTCCTATGCCCCAGTTCTGGTGCTTGTTCAGTCAGTGTACTGTCATGAATAAAAGACATTAATTTTTTCATTGTCACTAACATAATTTACTGGCTTACAGTGCCTAAAAGAAAAAAAAAGTAAATAAAAGCCATACTGAAACTAACCTATTACAGTAGCAGAGATGTTTAATCAAGGCACGTGAAGAAGCCAGGCTAGTTGACACAAATCCTACTGGTTTAGTTTGCCACTAAATTGCAGTCTCAGAATTAGAAAAAGCTTTTTTTCTCCTCAAAAGTAACAAAAATTAGTTCCACACAGTATTCTCATTTTTCATTCCATTTCTTTCTTCATTTATGGACAGAATAATAGAAAAGAACTGCTGGAAGATAGAACTGAGCCATCATTTGGTAGAAACACAACTAGAAGGTAAGTGGGGAATACTAGCCTACTCCACTCCTAATCTTTCCTGCAACTGGGAAATTATCTGAGGCTCAGAGCTTGAATTTTTCAATAGTAGACTTCAACAGCATGTAAGTTTATTTCATTCTAATGATAATTGAAGAAACTCAGCTGAAAAGCTTACCATATTGTGATTAATTGAAAAACCAAGATTGAGCTAAATGTCAAGTTTAAAAATAGTATAATCTCATTAAACTCATTATTTGCTGCAATAAAGGCAAATCTATTATAACTAAGCCCCTACAAAGACAGTATGTCAGAAACCATAAAATAACAACCTATAAAATTCAGCAATAACATACCACTATAATCACAGTTTTTATAACATCTCATGAAAATGAATTAAAAACACAATAGCAACTTTACCTTATCACAATCAGCTATGTATCTCCATATACTGAAAAATTATTAACACAAGGTATATGGAATTTTTTTCTATTATAAATAAGATTTCTTTTAAGCAAACATCTACATAACAAAAGGAGAAAGGATTAAATGTTGTGAGGTTTTTTCCAGTTTGGAATTTAAAAATGCAAAGATAAAAGACAGGAAAAGTCATGTTTGTTTTTTTCAGTGTATTAAGTGTAATACTTAGGAAAAGTTTTGAGCTTGCAACCTTAGAGCTGCTGTTTGACTATTCAGCTACAAAGTTCAGGCCATGCAGCAATCAGTGATTGAAGCAGGTCACAAACACACAGCCTGCAGTGAACATCATGAGGCCAACCCACAGTTCACTCTCCTTCAAACCCTTGGCAGTTCTCACTGCCCTGTTGAAAATGATTTGGCTAACTCAGTTCTGATCACTGTGGTGGAACAATCTCAAGATGGACCCTTTTGTTCCTCCAGATACAGTTCAGCCCTATCACATAAAATGCATCAACTAACACCACTCCCGCAAAGATCAACTTCCAGGTGGAGCAGCTCTAAGGAGGTCTCTAAGTGCAGCTTTCTTCTCAAAGCAGGCTCAGCTTTGAGATCAGGTGAAATTACCTGAAGCTTTATCCATTTACTTGTTGAAAAGCATCCAAGGACAAGAGACTGCTCAAGTTCTCTGTGCAGCCTGTTCCACTGTTCTGCCAAATCTGTCCTGAAACAGGGTGACTAAACCATTTCTTTTGTCTGGTCAGACACTACTGGGCAGCAAAAACACCAAAGGACTATGATGAGTTTTGGTGTAAAAAAGATCCTGAAGTCTGATTTCTGGCAAAACAAAAGTGAAATAAGTTGAGCAGTTGTATGTTCAGCAGAGCAGCCTCTTCCTCTCGTATAGTGGCCATGAGGGATACAAGAGAAGCACCCCCTTAAAATGTTTTTTGAAATACTGATTACTTTTTGCCTGTATTCCTCAGAGCCAGATCACCCAAAAAGCAGCAGGGTTTTCTTGCTTACTTTTTTTTTCCCCTCTGATCTACTCCTCCTTGATGAGAGATGAACTAAGAAATTCTGGACAGCTGCAAGTTCAGCTAACATTCATAAAGGGGAGTTTTCTCTTAAAATTCACATGGCTGTACTTCTAAATGAGAAAAGGCTGAAAACAGCAGGTTGTAATTATTTCACTGAGCAAGGTCATCTGGCAGACTGCCTGAAAAAAATGTCTGGGAAAAAAATATAAAATGAAATGGCAGGATCAAAATCTTAGAGCACCAAATGATGAAATCACTACCTTTGTATTTTACTATCCAAAAATGCTCCTGCTCAACACTAGAATGCAGATTAAGGCCCAAATAAAAATCAAGACCAAGGCACTCAGAGAATAGTCTATCCATATTTAAATAAGTTCCTATATAAATAACAGTTTAAAAAGAGCTATACATTATCACATTCCCTAAGTGTCCATTTTATCCTCTAAGGCAGTAATGAAAATAAATGTATATTCAAAATTAATTCCTTAATTTTTTTGAAGTCCTAATTTCTTTTTTATTAGAAAAAATTAAATAAGGCGATAGGCAGAAATAGACGATTGAACTTTTGATTATTTAAAAAGGATTAAATACTGAAATCCTTGTGCTTTCAAAGAAAAGCAATCCACTGTGAAAAGAGAAAAACAAGTTTCATACTGAAAAGTTTGGAACTAAATACTGATACTGGTTTGTATTTCTGTCTTTGCAGCTACCAGAGATTGACTGGGATGCACGTGTTTTTGCTTTAGCTCAGCTGCAGAGGAGATGTTTGGGCTTCGGTCTCAGAGAGCGATACAAAATATCTGTTTGGAGAAAATATAGATAATAGAGAGTTACCTCATGCCTCAGGAATAGCCTAACAAGAACCAATAATGAGATGCTGAGAAAAGAGAAATGCAAGGGGATTAATAACGGTGAGGGAGAGGGGAGAGGGATTACCAAGAAAAATAAGGGTCCCATCTCTTGGCATTTCAGTAAAAATAAGGTAATCTTTAGAAAGACATACTATGGTGAAACTAAATTAGTAGGCTCAACAGCAGAGGTAATGAGGTAAAACTTATGGGCCTGTTAAGTGACTCCCTCATGCTACACGTTCTAAGGCTTCTTGTTGCCCCCAGTTCCATGAATTCCAGTTCATTTGCAAAGTTTTGCTTCAAAATAAAAATCATGCCTTATAAGTTTCCCAACACTTTCCAGCATAATCATAAGAGGGGAGAGGGAATCAAAATGGTATTAGGCCAGACCTTACCTGCGCATGAAAAGCAGATTAACCTCAAGAGGGTTTTTTTTTTTAAGGCTTAACATCTGCACAGAAAGTTCATTCTAAGAAGATACAAATTTATCCACTACATTGCCTGGTAAGATGCATTTCCTGGCTATAAATTGGAAAATGAAAATGCTGATATTCCAGTTTATATGAGCAATTTTTAAACAGTAATTCTGGGGGTTTTTTTGTAGTCCTGCCTTTAACCTGATTTCAGTCTGATTTGATAAGTGTTTTGCAATCACCGGGGAGGAAGGGCATAAAAAAATGACTTTTGAGATTTCTTATGAGAATGTTTTCAACATAAAAAGTCTTTTCTGGGAAGAAAAAAAAAAGAAAAGGAAAACTTTTCACCACAAGAAGAAAAAATCAGTGTTATCAAAGTTCTGGTTTATATACATTTTGACAACCTTCAAATTCTTGTTTTTATTGCAGTATTTTTAAAGAAATGCACACATATATATACTAAGAAAGGAATTTCATTTTCTGTGAATTTTATTTTTTCAAATATATTGTGTGAAAACTTACACAAAAAATAAAAATAAAAAAGAATTATATGAAATACTGAAAAGTCTTTAAACCCTGCATAGACTGAAAAAAGTCTTATATTCAGGAAACCATTTGTAACAGTTACTCTGTCTTAATTTTGCTAGACAAAATAGTGTTCAATGTTTTTCTGAGATGTTTATGACACACATCACCCAACGTATTTCAGAGTTTGGCATAAAGGGTTAAGATTAGAAAACACTTTTAAAGAGTGAATGTTTACTGTGCAAAAAGAAAATATTTTTTTCCTTTTGCTGTTTATCAGTCTCTCTCAAAACAAAGTTGTTGCAGATGGTACAGAGGCTGCTAAGAGATATTCTCAGCTAGAGATACTGCTAGACATGGGTTACAGTTATTCACAAGCTGAAATAGTTTTCTTGTTTTCTTTCTTTGTTTTAGGAGCTCACGATTCCACTACAAAGAGCTCTGTCACAATTCAGCTAATGATAGAAGAACTGACCCTTGTGCAAACCTGCACTGGATGAATATTTTGGGACAGATGAACCTTTACCCAGTACTACTTATGGGAATTCCTCAAAGCAAAACTAAAATGTGTCTGTCCATATAGCTACAGAATTATAATAAGAACCTTACATTCAGGTGCATGAGAGGTAGCAAAATCTTGGCCTCATTAGATCTACTAGAAATACCTACTTTTTATTTCAATAAAGCCATAACCTTTTCCTGTTGTCCATGAGTTTCCATCTGTCTTTAGTACATAACAACTTTCACATACACCAAGATCCAGTTATTTTCACTTTCTGTTGTCCTTTTCTCTCTTTCTACTTGCACACTCTTTACTATGATTCTTTCCTAGTAAAGGCTATTTAAATCAAAGAATCATATAACAGTTTTAGCTGGAAGGAACCTTTTAAAGGCCATCTAGTCCACAGCCCCTGAAATGAGCAGTGACATCTTCAACCAGATCAGGTTTCTCAGATCCCCATCCAACCTGACTTTGAATATTTGCAGGGATGGGGCATCCAACACCTCTCTGGGCAAATCTGTGCCAGTGTTTTAACACCTTCATTGTAAAATACTTACTTCTCATATCTAGTCTAAAATGACGCTCCTTCAGTTTAAAACCATCACCCCTTGTCCTCTCACAACAGGCCCTGCTACAAACTTTGTGCCCTCTTTCTTGTGGGCCCCCCTGTAAGCACTGAATCACAGAATCAGCTAGGTTAGAAAAGACCTCTGAGATCAGAGTCCAGCATTTGACCTAACACCACATTGTCTACTAGATCACGGCACTAAGAGCCACATCCAGTCTCTTCTTAAATACCTCCAGGGACGGTGACTCCACCACTCCCTGGGCAGCCCATTCCAATACCCAGTCAGTCTTTCTGTAAAGAACTTCTTCCTAGTGTCCAAACTAAACCCCCCCTGGTGCAGCTTAGGACTGTGCCCTCTTGCCCTACTGCTGCTTGTCTGGGAGAAAAGACTGACTCCCACCTGGCTACAACTTTCTTGCAGGTAGTTGTAGAGAGTGATAAGGTCTCCCTGAGCTTTCTCTTCTCCCGGCTAAACAATCCCAACTCTCTCAGCTGATCCTCATAGGACTTGTGCTCCAGACCCTTCACCAGCCTCATTGCCTTTCTTTGGACCTGCTCCAGCACCTCAATATCTGTCCTGAACTGAGCGGCCCGTAACTGGACACAACACTCGAGGTGTGACCTCACCAGTGCTGAGTACAGGGGTCAATCACTTCCTTGGTCCTGCTGGCCACACTATTTCTGATACAGGCCAGGATGCCATTGGCCTTCTTGGCCACCTGGACACACTACTGGCTCATGTTCAGCTTCCTGTTGATCAGAACCCCCAGGTCCCTTTCTGCCTGATCACTCTACCACCACTCTGTCCCCAGCCTGTAGCACTGCAGTTGGTTTTAGTATAACAATTATCCCATGACACTATATATATACAAAGTATTGCATAACCATATTTTAACTAAGATCTGAAAACATATAATGAAAGCACCAAAATTAAGCAATAGAGCACAATATTTCAGAAAGAACAGACATTAAAAAATAATGTTCTTAAAAAGCAGGCTAGTAGACTGTTTGTCATGACCACCAAATATTAACAAGCAGTCTGCAGCAAATATGTCCAAGTTAGTATGCCCTAATGATCTAAACATCATATTAACAAAACCTCATGTCCCGAAATATAAATTCTAATCAGCACAAACAGAATGTATTTGATAGTTTTTCAGCAGATTTCACTACAAGTAGAAGAAATGTCTTCAAATATATGGGACAAGTCTGAATTTTATTCTTACTCTCTATTTTTTTAATTCTGCTAACTATCTGAAACTGAGCCTGAAGCAAGAATTTTAAGTCTAAGACTGGAATGCTGTATTTTTGACATGTTGAAATTACATGCCTGAATTAAACTTTGTTTTTAAGAACAGGGGCGAACAACACAATAATTGACCAAATCGATCTATCAGACTACAGAAAATTTGAACACATTGTATTTATACTCAAAAATTTTAGAACAAATAGGTCTGCTGTAACATTACTTTAAAAACACAGTAAATAAAATGTAACTGCCCATAATCGGTTAAAAACCGTTGACCTCTTAATATCCATAACTTCAACATTGTGTCATACTGTTTTCACAAGAATGCTCTCCAAACAGTTTTCAAGGTTAATTTTGCTGTTACTCCCTCTGGCAGGGTAAGAAGATAATTCTGTCTCCTCGCTAATTTCTTTCCCAGCTTCTTTGATATCTGTAACTTGTACCAATGCTAAATGAAGTTTTCATATTTTGTCAAGGCTGCTGTTTGAATTTGCCTGTCTGTTATGTTTTTAAAGGAAATATTGATACTTCAAAGGATGTAGAAAAAACATTGTCTGCTTCTTATTAGTGAGATTGCTGAGAACATTTTATACCATCAGTGGCAACATTGTATGGCAAGCTGCTGTATTTCTCCATTTGTATTTCAGAGTAAAAAAACCAAAGAGGTTTTGCTTGAATCTGACCAAATATATTTGCCCCTGTGGCTGTATAACATATTGGGGGAAAATATAAATCTCTTGGTCACAATGTCAAATATTTATAAATTAACTACAGTTTTACTTTTCAAATCATATCTATCAAAAAGTGTTTAATTCCTTGTATTGCTCACATTACTTTAGTAATTCTACTGAAATAAGACTATTCTTCTTATTCTTCTAAGTATAAACATGTAAATTTGTTTAATTTGGAGGATGTTATGCTTTTGGATACAGTCAGCTTAGCTGTTAACAAAATTAATAGATTCAGACTTAAACTAAGGACTAGACACACCAGCAGTACTATATGTTCAGAACTCCCTTTTATTGATACACGTTTTTCAAGTTTGTAAAAGTTCCTTAATACTAAAATATGAACTTTTGTTCAATGAACAGCACAGAAACTTTAGGACCTGCTGCTGTGAATTAACATAATTTCACCCCACAAATATTTACTCATTCACATCAGCTGAGGATTTGGTCTACAGGGGGTGCATTACTTTGCATTTTAGGCTCACAAATTGTCCAGACTGTGCTACTGTCACTCATCAGTCAGGAAAATACTTGAAGTAATTAAAATCTTGTGAGCCAATACACATATTTACAGGTGAAAGAAATCCTCACATTCTATTAACCTGTAGGTATTTTTCCTACACTCATCTGAAATGCATTCTTTTTACAAAATGTTATCCAATGACAATAATAATATGCAATCCTTATGAAACTATTGCATTACCTATATTAAGAGCTCAGGCAGACAAATACAGATATTTTGATAATTTTGATAAATTTTGATAATATTTTATACTAACAAATGGCCTGTTAGCTGATAGACTGGCAGAGAACTACAACAATAGAGACATAAAATAATAACAAAGGTTCTGATTTCACTAAGCTGTTTAGCATATATGACCTACTCCATTTTCAGTTGGAATAGAGACAATACCTGGTCTGTGTGGATGGCACACAGTGAGCAGTTACACAGTTTTGAGACAACACACAAAAAAATTACTGTTATTCTGGCTATTTACACTTCAAAAGTGTGGTTCTGTAGTCAGGCCACCAATCTTGCTTTTATGAAAATGGGAAACCTTTATTTCCTTTCTTTTAATAATCCCTTATTGAAAACTAACTAGTAAGTGGAACTGGGTTGTGAAGAGGTAAATCAAAAGCCAGGTCAGCACAGAATCAGCAGCAGAGATGCGTGGCTGGGACTCTGGGAAAAAGCAAAGAGCTAGCAGTGCTCTGTTAAGATTGTTTCAACTGATGTCAAAAAACTGAATCTTTAGAAAGACCCAGAACTAATTCAATTAAGGATTTACCCTAATTACCTTACACTCCACCAGTATCTTCTGCTAGATTTCCACAAAGATGAACAGAGAGGTTTGTCTTTGAACATGCTGGATTCCCCACTATTGTACTGAATGCATTAGTAATTCAATTAGAGTACCAATGAAGCACAATGAATGAAAACAGCAAAGTCACCTACAAACCAAGATAATTTGAGAAGAATTTTAGAAACTGTTCACACGTGCTCTTAGTGAAATACAAGGTGACAATGGCTCAAATACCTCTATCAGTGCTCAGTTTTAAACACGACTGTTTTTCCTTGAAGTCAGTCAGTCTGCAGGGACTTAAAATGAAAAATAAAGTAAGAGTGTACTACACTGCTGAATTAATTGAGTGATCCACTTGGGTCATACAGGAAGACATAGCTCGGATGTGAGAAGCTAAAAGCGCAAAGCTGTTTTGTGGAGCGTTCATTATACTTTGCATATTTTTTAGAGATAAAAGGCGTGAGGCAGCTTATCCCCCCAGTCATAATATTACAATAAGCTCAACAATCTTTTCCAGGGAACTGTGAAACAAGTTGTTTGTCCTACTGAGAACATAAGGGAGCTGTCAGCTGCTCCGCTGTTTAGTCTGTTTCCTCACTGATAATCTGGGAAAGACACCTGAATGCAAAAACATCTTGCAACTTTTATTATATGCTCAAGATGGATCACTTAATAGGTGCACAATGGAGCATCACATTTGAGTTAGGTACTACTTTTAAGAGAGAGAATGGCCAGCATCAGCACGTGAATAACAGTTCAAATTTAGCCTGCCCCAGTGTGCAAAATTGAAA
This sequence comes from Campylorhamphus procurvoides, assembly GCA_013396655.1. Classification (NCBI taxonomy): domain Eukaryota; kingdom Metazoa; phylum Chordata; class Aves; order Passeriformes; family Dendrocolaptidae; genus Campylorhamphus; species Campylorhamphus procurvoides. The sequence goes on along the minus strand of WBMV01007693.1, from coordinate 663,555 downwards.
CCAATTATTTTTATTTTCCCTTTAAGGAAGCTGAGCTGGCACTCTGGTAGTCCAGAGCAACCTGCACTTTAAGGCAACTCTGTATCACATAAGTGAAAAGTATAGCTGTGTATGTTCAAGTTCTACCAATGGATCAGGCATACAAACACATTGCTAAGCACGAGCTACAGCATTTTGAAAGAAAGAGTAAAAGCCACACTTGCAAGGAAAGAAACAAAATTGACCCTAAAATAAAATATTTAAAAGAATAAGAGACTTTTCTCCTTTAAAATAACAGCAGGAGGCAATTGAGGGGTGGAAAATTTTTTAGAGTAGTTTCAAAAAATGCTTGTGTTGGTTAATATATATATCAAGTGGAAATTCAAAATAATTAGATTGAATACCTTCATCTTAAAAAATAATTTCTACTAGTTGTGTTGAAATTCTAATGGATCTGTACACTTAAGCTAGGTTTCAGCTTTGATTTGTAAAATACTGACACTTCATATATTTCTCAGAAAAACAGAAAAAAAAACCCAAAGATTTTGAGGCTTCTCTGGAGTCCAGTGTTTTTGCTGGGAATCTTTCAATTATTTCAGTGCACATTGGATTAGATCTCTCAATATGAGCTTATTCCAGTTGATTTTCATAAACTGCTTTCTGCAGTTTGCATACAAACAACTTTTGCCATATAACTTGACCCAGAAAAAACACTTTTGAAGGTCATCTTGCATTCTTTTAGCAGTTAAGATGCTTGCCAGCTTAATTCTTTCAGGCACAAAATATGCAAGCTTTCTTTCCAAGAGCTTTGACCATTGCCATTCATGTCAGTAGCATATTTTTTATATTTATGATTCGGTTATCTGGTCATATTTAATGGATCTTCACTTTTAGGTAATTCAATTTAAAAAAACACATAACCAAAACAAACAAAAACACAACAGAAAAATACAAAAATTCATCTGGTTACAAAATAAGAACTTAATATTGGCAAAAAAGAATGCTCATTCTCTTTTGCCCATATAATGCTCATATAAATGGATTTTATGCAAATGAAGATTTTTTTTACCAAGACCACTCACCAATGGTTTTATGCATTCACTACATTTTCCTGAAATGAACTTGCACTGGTCATCCTTTTAAGCTAAACATCTAAGATTAAACATCCACAAAACAAACTGAACCTGGGCAGAACATTGTTATATGACACTTCAAAGCATTACATACAACTGTAATGTATATCTTCAGTGTTTTTTAGTTATATGTGTTTACCACAAATGCTACAAATAATAGTAATTTGATTATATGTTTGTCCAGGTAAGTATGTTATGTTACAGAATAAATTAAAATTTAAATTCAGCAGTTTCCTCTGCAAGGCCTTTGGCAGCCCTCCCGGGCATCTGTTAAGAGGCTGTGTGTTCATTCTCGTTTGGTGAATCACACAGGGCGATGTAGGGCTGTAGTTTCATCAAAAGGAGTTTAGCATTAGAGAGAAAGACCCTGAATGGATTCTATCAAGCACATCACAGAAGGAAAACAATTTATCTTACTCCATACAGTGAAGTACAAAACAGAAGACAGGGAGTAGGCTAAAACAGTGAGACAATTAACCTCATTAATTAGTGCTGATAAATTACTCAGCCTGATGAGCAATAGGATCAGTCCCACAGCAACCTATCTATCAAGATAGTTCTTGTATATACTGTGGCACAAGGTAAATTTCAACAAAACATTTCTAGGAAGCAAATCAAAAAGCTTTGCAGATGTATGAACAAAGTCATGTTGTAGAATAGAAAGACAAAGATTCTTGTTTGAAAAAGTAGCAATTAATATTGTCCTCCTTGGTTAATCAGAGGCACAAATCAGCTTCTCAGTAGTGAATGAAAGGAGATGGATACAAGTACTGATTGTGTATGGAAGGCCTGGAAGGCTCAGGGCACTGCGAGGAAAGAAACCACTTTTAGAATATAGCAACATCAATTCTTCAGAATATTTTTAAAGCTGTCTTCAGAATGTATATTTAACTATGCTAAGCACTATGAAAAAGTGTACTTAGAAGACAGAAACCTACTGAATCACACATATAAACATGAAAACATACATGCACCAACCATACACTAATCAAGAACATAAAATTCATTGTGGACACTAAACATCCGTACATGCCAACTGTCTGAAATTGCACCTATGATCATCATCACGTTGCTACATAGAAAAGGTCCACTGGTCCAAGAAAACACACTTTAAAAAAAAATGGAACTTAAGAAAAAATTAAGAAGAAACCATATACATGAGACTCTGTGTGTGTGCGTGTGTGTGCATGTTTGTTTTTGAAAGCCAGCACTGTAGGATGATAGATACAGACTGAAGATAAATGTTAACTGGAAAGGTATTTGTAATATATAAAGAGTAACTCACATAAAAATGAGTTTCCATTTCTGATCTTCCATCTTTTGATCATTACACAAAATGTGCAATTAAGAATGAGTATTCCAGCTTTAATTCAGATGCTATGGGAGAAGGTCTAACAAATACCATTTCTACATTTAAAATGTGTGAGCAGTTCAATAGAAAGGGCCTGATATTTTCATGTGCAAAGCTTTTTCAGAAATAATATTCTAAAAATTTAAGCTTAGTTTGATTGTAAATAGTATCTTGAGCTGAACAATCAAACTGCTCCTACATCTTCAGTTTCTGAAAACTCTGTCTCCAGCCTAATCATACTTTTCCAACCTGCTAGAAAGGCCCAGTGAATTGCCTTCCAACATATTCTCTTTCAAAGCTACAGTTCAAACCTTAGAAATCATGCAGCTGATGGAAGGTAAATCTGGAGCTTTCACTCACCTCTCTGTGTTACAGACCAGTTAGCTTTTCCTTCCAACTGCATCTACTCTGCAACAGTCATTCATGGAACAGGTTACAAGTGTTTTAGATGAGCAATCCAGAATAGCTTTTAACATTAGAAAAGGGCTGTTTAGCCAGAATACTCAAAGATTGGCAACTACATACAATTAAGAATGTCCTTTACTTAGGCCGTTAGATTTTAAACGTCAATTTTAAAATTACAAACTCTCTCTCTTCCGAAGGCAATGATCAGTAAATTAATAATAGCAAGAGCACTGGAATGGTGGAGGGGTTGAGAGTCTGTGTTATTTTTTTTTTTTTTTTAAGAAACTTTGCTTAATCCTTTCAGGCTATAGTTCAAATATTTGAGCTATGTAAGGGAGCTGGATATTGACAGGACAGAAATCACATACATAGAACACATGAAGCAAATGTCCTGTAGTCCACTGTCCTGGAATATAGAAGTCTTCCTACCCCATTAGTTGCTCACTGAAAAAGCAAATCTTTGCAAGATGGTCTTCTGCCCGCTCAGTGCCATGTGTCCTACCATTTTATTTAAAAATCAGCATGAAGGGAATTTCATCAGACACTTTCTTCAGCACTCACTTGCACATTTCACTGTTGGTTTATGTGGCAAATAGAAGTTAGTGCCAGCCCTCAGCTTGAAGAAAGAATGTACCTCCAAATATTCACATTAGGAATTACGAATAGTCATAATTCCTTATTTTAGGGGGCTATAAACTCCCTAACTTAAAGCTTAGAGCTTATAACCCTGCAACTTAAAGCTTATAAACAGTCATGATCAGCAGAAAATTTTTGATTGGAAAAAAAGGTAAATCCATCAATATGCAATAGAAGTTTTTAGCTAACCCCCCTCCCGTGCCAAATCTGAAATTTCTTTATTCTTATGGGAAGCATTCATACGATGTTTTAAGTGAGGCTTTTTTCAATACACTTCAACCACTGCTACAACTTACATGCTTTAACTTGGTCACACAATAAGTGGCCAGACAATTGGACTAGATGATCACGTTAGGTCCCATCCACCTGAAATATTCTATTCTGTTCTCTTCTATATTTCTCACAAAGCCAGAAATACTAAAAAATTAAAAACTTACACAAGGTTGTATTTGTCACAATAAAAAAAAAAAAACACAGTGCAAAAACCAGCTTGAGGCTCATAAATAAATACTTGCAAAAACACACACACACATACACACACAATGCTGCTCATAAATGAAACTGTTTAAGACTTTCACACTGTTTAAAACAAAAACTAAGAGAGTGCTCTGGTTTAAGCTGATGAAAAACATATTCCAGAGCTTCATGAGAAGTATAATCCACCCTTTTGAAAATGCATTACAAGATAATTGGCATTTCTAGTCTCACTAATTCTAACTGCTCAGAGAGGGTTGAAACAATAAATATCCTCTAAGATACATCAGTGCTACATAATTCATTTGACTGGGTATTTTTTCTTTTAACAGCAGTTAACAGCCAGAATCCACAGGTCTACATATGAGATGAAGTTTGCATGAATCTTTATATAGAAAGCTGTTATTAAATATTTATTATACCTAATTACACATACAGAACAAAATATTGGAGTCATCAATCTTTGTATGTATTAAAATTTCAGTCTATTTATTTTATACTAGCTACCAACTTTATGCGGCTTTCAGAGGAGCTTGAATGGAGTACATTTCAGAAAACATGCCTTGAAGTTAAAAAGGATTAAAATTAGGTCACCACTTTTTATTCAACATCAAAAACAAAAGATTGGCAAGTGTGTTAATTAAACAATTTTTTCTAAAATTTTTAGGTTGCTTGTTCTATTTATACTTCTGAATAAAACAGAATTTAATAAAGGTTTAATTCTGCAGTCCAGCCCAAAACCAGCTTTAACTGTGTTCTTAAGAGGGACTGGTACATTACAAATCAGCTGTACCTGGTATTTTCCCCATCCACAAATATGTAATCCACAAAAATCAGAAGACTGCCACTTCACACACAAATAAGCAATCTTATTCTCTCAGTGAGAATCCTTATTAGAAATCTCAGACCCTATAGCAGATTTCATTAAGGTTTTCTTGGAATTTAGACCTCAACCAAAGCTTCACTCACCATCTAATGGCATCAGTTGGCCTATCTAGAAATCAGACTAGAGCATTAAAAAGATTGACATCCCAACTGCTAATCCAGCAATTTAGTGTTCAGTTCCCCAGGAAAAAAAACTTTTTCTCTCTCTCCCTGTTTCTCTCAGAACACAACATAGCAAAACCAAACTAGCAACTCCTCTGGCACACCTGTTACAGAAAAAGTTGTTGAAAAGCATTCAAAGAAAGCATTGACAGCTCTAAAAGCTTTCTGGGTTTGTGTAGTGTAGTTTTCCTCCTTCCAAGGGACATAACTGTCTGATTGAAGGCAGAAAGCCCAGCAGAGTTGAAGTATTGCATATTATAAATCACAAAACATAAAGCACTTGCTCCAGGTCACAACTAGGATGGCTTCAGGACAGAAGTAAAGAACCTCTCTGAAGAAAAACTGAAAGAATCAATTGTATGTTTTGTAAAAATCTAAAGAAAGATTCATAGTAAACTGAAACATAGAAATATTTTTTTGTTCAAGATAGTGAATCAGAATTCAATGCCTGTTTCTTATGACAGGAACAAACTGAACTTGAGGTTATAAAATTAAAACTAGGAAATTAAAGAAACTTACAAATCTGATACTGAAAGAGCTCACAGTGAGTTTCAGGAGTGTTTGAAAGTATGAATAAACAAACAACACCATGCAACAATTGATATTGTGACTGCTTGTGGCACTCTAGTTCTCTGAATTAATTTGAATCAATTCCCATATTTTAGCCTATTGTTTCAGATTTCTAATATATAAACCAGAACATCTTTACATAGGAGATACAGTTTTATAGCGCAATACAGCTTCTAAAATAAAGACAGCAACTTGAAAATAAATGGTTAAAGAATTTGTTAGCAAATAGGATTAAATACGGTGAAAGATGTTTCCCAGCCTTGGCATGCAGCAGGGAGCCTCACTGGTGCCTGGATAAGCAGGGGAAAGCCTTGTACACAGACCTTGCTATCTCCCCAGTAAAGTCGTATTTGCAAGTGAAGGCCATTGATAGAGATTCTCAAAATAGTGTGCTGGGGAAAAAAAGGGGTGGGTTAGACTGAAAACACAGCACAGGCTTTGAGAACAAAAAGTCCTCTCACAGATTTACATTTTCCAAACTCCATTGACGTATGTGAAAGAAAACACAGATGATAAATTCTTATTCTCAGCGCACATTTCAAGACATCACTTTAATTATTCCTATCAGTTCCGTTGTCTATTGCACTCCCATTTCTACCTCCCCCAACATATGAACAATACTTTCCATGTTTTCAGCAGCACTTTTTGTGTACCCAGTCTGCAGGTGCAGCAAATACCTTGGCAAGGGGCAAACTGATTATCACTTAAGAAAACAGTAACACTGTATAGTTCATACTTCTTCAAGGTCTCGAGCGAGCATAAATTCTCGTGAAAATGCAGTTATTGCACTTCAAGCATCAAGACAGCGAGCAAGGTAAGACTTATTGCTGCTTGTAGAGATGATTTTACCATGTTTTGTCATTTATAAACTTTTTTTCTCTCTCTCGTGCATCTGTTCTGTAGTTCAAATAAGTATTTTCTCAGGCCTTAAATATAAAATCTTCAAATATTGTGCAACAGTGAAATATACTGAAAAGAGGATATTGCTACTAATTTGTAATTATTTTTCAGGTCAATTCTATGGAGCTGTTCTTCATTTTTTCTAAGAACCCTACACTTTCTTGTATGTATTTAAAAAGATGCACTGATGAATGTTTAACATAGTAAGTATTATTAAGTCTCTGCTGAACCCTAGGCATTAATGTTGTCTGTCTCATACTTAACCTCTGTTCTAGCCTGCACATGTTTTTAACAGCCTTATAGGTCAAAAGAAATTGTAATGTGTAATGAATGTAATTAATTTTTATTCCCCCTAATATCTACGTTTATGTTTCAGGTTTATTCTTGCCACAAGTGGAGTTCATCTTGATCTGGCTCGTTGTTCCTTTTTCCTATGCATATACTTCTTTGAGAATTGCTTCTAAAGAGGTATAGGGCATGGGGAAATGGGGCAATTGAGGTACTTCACCACTCATTTCAAACAGCTTTGCCAAGGCAACTCTAGAAATGTATAGATAAAACAGAGGTATGAAGAAATTAAACGTAAATTTATTAAACTCACAATTAACCACCAAAACCTATGTAAAAAGGTACTGGCATTATTTACTCTGATATAATGGCTAAATGTTGGTTTCATCTTAAAATGTGGTTTATTACAAGAGTAGTATTTTAAGCATTTATCGACCACATTATTAAATGTATCGCTTGGATTAATGTTCTGTCTAGAACATTTACGTTGCTAAGGACTTACTTCTGTAGTCCTTAGAAACCTCCAACTGAAAACAATGAAAATGCAGTCACACAAACCACAAAAAGTGCAACTCTTTCTCCTTGCCTCACAGGTGCTGGGACAGAGACTTCCCCGAATCCAGTTAGTGCTGACTCAGCTGTGGGAAGCCCAGTCGTGCCAATACCACCTACCTCAGGGGGCTCTTAGGACTTCATCCTTTAAGACTGTAAGTAAATGATATCTGCTTGTGTGAAATTACAAATTATTCTCTTGAAAAATGCAGACAGTTAACAAAAAATCAAATCATAAACATACAAATTTTTTTCTTCTTTCGCCCACAGGTGCCTTGGAAGTGGAAGTGTAGATCTCTTGGCTTTTATTCATTCAGTAGAAATACAGTCATTAAACACAACTTTTATGTTTCTGTCCAGTTACTTTTATTTACTTTAAATAGCAATGTATCACATAAATTCTGGGAGGGGAATACTGCTATTATGAAATAATGTAACAGTATATTAATGTCAAATAAAAATTGAAATGTTGCAGTCACAGATTGAAAGTTTGTGTTGCACTGTATCACAGTTTCTAACAAGTCTCATAAAGCTATGGGCTTAGAAAAAGCATAACAAGGCATATTACAAGTAATTTTACTCAGTGGTTATCACTGTTCTACATTATTTAATATTAAATAAATATTTTAACAGTTACTTTTCATTTATCTCAAACATAATAGTGTCAGAGGACTACCCTATTTACACATTTTTCTTAAAATAAAAGACAATTAAAATACATCCACAATCATATCATTGCTCACTGATTTCATATCAAAGCTTGTGGTAAATGGGATCTAGTGAGGGAAGGGGCTTTTTTATATTGAAAAAAAAGTCTATTAACAGTCATTAAAATCAAGAGGAATCTTCAGAATTACTGCACATAAAGGTGGAAAAAATACACAAAATAAACAACACCCCTCATATAACTTATATTTTCTCATATTCCACAGAAATCTCACATTAATGTCAAATAAAAAAACTCCATTTGTATTAGAAAAGTGTGTATTTTACCTTTAATACATTTCTTACATAACAGCCCATAACAAATCCTGGATCCCTATGCAACCGCAGTACAACTTATGCTTTTTTTTCTTTTCCCTTAAGACACAGAGTACACAGCACACACAATTAAAAGCTAATAGGAATAATAGAGTCATGTCAGCTATTACCAAAAAAAGGAAATTAAAAAAAAATTGGGGTTCCCTTTATTTATTTTTTAATGCTTTTAAAATCATTTAAGAAGAGCAAATCTAGTTCTCCCTCCTCTTAGTATCACTGGTTACTTTCATGGCTAAAGTCAAAACTTCATAAGCCATAACAGATCTCTAATTGTTCTCAAACTCTGTACTTTTTCATTAACTCCAAACACCAGTTTTTGTAAGCATATATAAAATTATGAAATAACAAGACATACAAATGATGAAACTCAGGACAGGTACTGGGACCAGATTTAAGTCATCTGGAGAAGCTGTGTGTAAACGTGCTTGAAATGGGCACAGTTATCTTCTAATTTTATCTGCCTTGACCATTCATCTCCCCACACAAATCCTCATAGCCAAAAGAGAAGATGCATACTGCTGTACAAATACACAAATAAGCTTCCACACTCTTTTTTTCCATAAAAAACTCTTAAGCCATCCAGTTTCAGACTGGCAATAAATATGTGACAGAGATGATGAAACCAAACACACAGCACAGGAAACTGTTAAATTGGAAAGGTTAAATTGTGAACCATCTAGAGTAATATTTTCATTTCAAGCCTCTTAGAATAATTTTTTCAATTTGAAAAAAACATATTTCATAATGCAGAACACCCTTAAATTATTCCCCAAACAGAATACTATTTCATCTGTACCAAGTCTGTATTATTTATATAATGTTGCAGTTCCTACAGAGTTATTGGATGTAGCATGTTATCTGGAGGGACATATGAAAAAAAAAAATAATTCAGGTAAATCCAAAATATTTCTGGTGGATTTTTGTTTGGTTTTAATTTGGTTGTTTTTTAATGGTCTAAGGAACTCCCTAGAATGAATACATATGCTTAAAGAAACCTATACTGAAAAATATATGCCTTGCATAATAATGCAGAGAATATTATGAAACTAATCCACTGTTTCCCAATAAAAGGTACATCACCAGAAGAAGCAGGAAAGAAATTATCATAATCTAAATTATGAGGCCTATACTTTTAAAAATTTCTGGTCAACTAAAATTTCCTTGTTGTTATAGTGTTACACTGTGTAATCACAACTTAAAAGCAGCTTTTCCTGCCCTGATAGTCTCTTCCTGAATTTGCACTGCCAGTGGCAGTTTTCAAACCCTTCCACATGTGACATTAACTTAGTAAAGCAGCAACTGAAAAAAAAACAAACCACAATTTTCTATTATGATGGTGGGTTACAGATAAGTAAGACCTTCCCTGTTAGAGGAATTCAAAAAGTATCAGTCCTAGCTAGAGAGAAGGAACATGAGTGCACAGACAGAAGGTGAAAAAAGATTAAGTGCAGCAGCACTGCAAACTATTATGTAAACTCATTTATAGCTGAGGAATATTTCTCTAAGGAGCACAAACAGTTCAGACAAATCAACGAGAGGCAGAAACCACATTTTTTGAAGGAGAATTGCTGCAAGAAAAATTTTATAGTGCTGATAACACCACCTCAATACAAGCCCCTGGGATCTCAGAGAGTTAGAACTCTAAATTAATCCTGTCAAGTTTTGAGCTAGAGAAAAGCTAGTCTTCAGTTGTTAGTATAATTTGCCATTTAGAAAAAAGTGTTTTCTCAGTTGTCTCTTTTGCAGTTTACACTCTGGGAGGTACTGATAAGCACCGTGGAGCGTAATTACATATGAAGTATTTTAATATATAACAAATGGTGCAACAAAAGCCCTCTCAGAAGTCAGGCCAAATGAACTGCATTACAAGGGTTTGCATTATTGCAAGTCTTACAAGACACAGGGTATAATAACTTTTTACAGAAATCACACTCTCATTTGGTAACATTGTGAACTACACAATCAGTATCCTGCAGTACCCATGACTCCCTATTCCTACTTTTACTTCTCTCTGTCTGAGCTTTAAACAAGATCAGAGAACCAGCCTGCCCAGGAAAGGGAAAAAAACCCCAACCAAACAAACAAAAAAAAAACCTAGCAGACAAAAAAATTCTGTTTCCCCCCTTCTAGTGGAATTATTTCTCTGATCAGATTCCTTTTGTACCTGCAAAACCAGTTACATCAGCATAATGAAAAATTGCTTAAGCATGCTTAAGCTGGAAGTACAATTAGGAACATCTTTGAAATCACAGTTTGAGGAAAGAGATTTTACACTTCCTCTGTAGGCACTTTCTCTAACACATAAAATACTCATGACAGATATGCCCTAGAGAAAAATCTTCATCTCCACCTATTTCAAAGATTCACAGATGCTTGTAAATTTAATTCATTTCTAAACACCACCTGTCAGCACTGACATAAGTCATGTGGCAAAACAGTAAGGAATCATGGTCTGTATTTCCAAATACAGGGGGTTCTTTTATACAAAACCCAACCCAGTTAGCAGCAACATACTATACTATGAACTTTTGTCTTAATTTGTTACTGAAATTAAAGCTAAATCTTCAAATAGTACTCCAGCATCTACATGAAACCTTTTTTAAGATGACAATAGGTTGATTTGATTATTCCCTGTGAATAAGAGGTGTAGTTCTATATGAAAAATTAAGCAGATTAAACAGCTCAGTGATGTTGAAAAGGACAAGTCTTGGGCCAATTCAGGCTAATTTTCTGACCCTTGTCTAATTCTTACCAAAGACATACAGAAAGAGGAAAAATCTTGGGTTTGGGTTAAAAAAAAACCAGAAAAACAACAACCAACAGGGAAAAAAAAACAAAACAGAAAACAAAACAAACAAAAAAA
>WBMV01007693.1:556974-652160 GCA_013396655.1 Campylorhamphus procurvoides | reverse complement strand
GGAGGGGGAGGGAAAGAAAGTATAAAGAAAAGCCTGACTCAACAGCCGACCTCAGATAGATCAGTTTGGGATTAACCTGGGGGCTTCTTACTACAGCAAACAAATGATAAAGCAATTTAATTAATGAGCTCTAATTGTTCCAGCTTTCAGTACTTTGACCAGGCACGCAGCACAGAAGTATTAGGTGTGCATCTGTTCTTTTGCTCATGAAAATTGTTCCAACTTTTAACAAGCCCTAAGTGTACTCTCTGTCTGCCCCCCAGCAAACGAGCTAAACCCCAACCGATTTCACAGCGCGCCCAGAGCGGGCCCGTCGGGATTCAGCATCCTCCGAGACCATTCCCCAGCCCTGCGCGCTCCCCCTGCTGACACCGCCGAGCGCAGCGACGGGACAGGGACAGCAGATGCGACACGGCAAACCCAAGCAGGCTGGGATTACAAAAGCACGACATATAGGAAAGAAAGGACTGGATGTTTATGGAGCATATGGGCAGACAAGAGCTGTTGCTGGGATGGAAGAACTGGGGGCCTTTAGGGAGTTTTTCTTTTGCGCTCTTCCGTTTCTGCAAGCCATCTATTTCAATAGTACAGCCCCCTTCAGAACTCGGGGTTACAATGCTCCTTCCTGTCAGCAAAATGCATCTTTTACCATTTTTGATAGTCAGCTTTGATACACGTCCACATTGTTGATTTATTTATTTATAAAAGTAATCTTTGTAACTATTAAGTAAGGTACTACGACCTTAAAAGTAAAAACATACTGGAATTACCCCTAAAACCTTAAATTCGTAAAATATGCATTACAATGTGGTCTGAATTCAATCCTCTCAGTCCAGTAAATTACTACTATATTTCGTCCCATACTCCTTCCTTCTGCAGGATCAAAGCCTCACAGCTATAGGTATGGGAAGCTGTAGACCAAGCAAAGAAGGGAAAACAGAAAGAAAAAAAGGAAAAAATACTACAATGCAATAAGAAAGGTTAATAACATAAACAAAACTTATTTCTTCCGTCAAGGACAGATTTCCCATGAAATGGGTCACATTTTTTAAAACAAAATATCTTTGAGCCTTTTTCTTTTTATTGTGCCTTATAGTGCGTCAAGGGGGTTAAATCAAGATTAAATTTTGGTTCCAAGCGAGCCTCCCCCGGCACTGCCGGTCCCGACCGGAGCCACCAGATGGTGCCATGGCAGCAGCACAAGGAGCGCTGTCCCTGCACAGGGGGCAGGGCCACGCACCGGGAGAAGGGGGCTTTGAAAAAGAAGCCCTCAAAGTAGCTTCATATATTTCTCTTCGCTAACTTTGTGGGGTCTTTTTCACTGCGAAACTGCAGTTTAATGATAATTTACANCAGACAAGAGCTGTTGCTGGGATGGAAGAACTGGGGGCCTTTAGGGAGTTTTTCTTTTGCGCTCTTCCGTTTCTGCAAGCCATCTATTTCAATAGTACAGCCCCCTTCAGAACTTGGGGTTACAATGCTCCTTCCTGTCAGCAAAATGCATCTTTTACCATTTTTGATAGTCAGCTTTGATACACGTCCACATTGTTGATTTATTTATTTATAAAAGTAATCTTTGTAACTATTAAGTAAGGTACTACGACCTTAAAAGTAAAAACATACTGGAATTACCCCTAAAACCTTAAATTCGTAAAATATGCATTACAATGTGGTCTGAATTCAATCCTCTCAGTCCAGTAAATTACTACTATATTTCGTCCCATACTCCTTCCTTCTGCAGGATCAAAGCCTCACAGCTATAGGTATGGGAAGCTGTAGACCAAGCAAAGAAGGGAAAACAGAAAGAAAAAAAGGAAAAAATACTACAATGCAATAAGAAAGGTTAATAACATAAACAAAACTTATTTCTTCCGTCAAGGACAGATTTCCCATGAAATGGGTCACATTTTTTAAAACAAAATATCTTTGAGCCTTTTTCTTTTTATTGTGCCTTATAGTGCGTCAAGGGGGTTAAATCAAGATTAAATTTTGGTTCCAAGCGAGCCTCCCCCGGCACTGCCGGTCCCGACCGGAGCCACCAGATGGTGCCATGGCAGCAGCACAAGGAGCGCTGTCCCTGCACAGGGGGCAGGGCCACGCACCGGGAGAAGGGGGCTTTGAAAAAGAAGCCCTCAAAGTAAAAGTCATGTTCAAAAATTATTTACTTACTAGTGAGTAACATATGCATTTACACACCAACCTAGATCTTACCTTGTTCTACTTCTCTGTGGTGACTATGACAGGACCCCAGGGAATGGCCTGAAGTTGTATCATGGGAGGTTTAGACATTAGAGAAAGGTTCTTCACACAGAGGGTGGTTGGGCACTGGAATAGGCTCCCCAGGGAAGTGGTCGCAGCACCAAGCCGTACAGAGCTCAAAAAGCATTTGGACAATACTCTTGGGCATATGGTGTGACTCTTGGGAATGCCCCTGTGCCGGGATAGGAGTTGGACTCCACGATGCTTGTGGGTCTCTTCCAACTGAGCATAATCTGTGATGCCTTAGTCTCTCTGAGAGAAAATGTGAGCGATTATACTTATCATAAAGACACCTACATTTATTTATATAAGGCAATAAAGTCACTCACTACTAGAAGGAATCATCCCGTTTTTAACTCTTTCCTTCAAGCATTGCCCTGTGCAAGCTATAGAGCTCTTCCAACTTTACAGTGAGTGGATTTATCTCCTAGCTGTAAAAAAAGCCATTGGCTCTTACTTCCCCCCTCCTCCCCGTTTCCTACTACCTTAGAAACCTATCTGGACTCAGAATATGTGGGGAAAAGCATGCCCAGAAAGAGGGAGGAAAGAGGAGTGAATCGATTCCCTCCAACAGCAGAGCTGGTAGTTCTGCTCAACAGGTTTCATTTTGATAGGTGTATTCCATTGTATGAGTAGAAATTAATGTAGTACATAACATTTTTATCTGATGAATGTCCTTAATATTTGTTGAAATTACTGAATTAACCTGTGTCTAGTGTTTCTCACTGTTAGCGTATTGACAAATCCTACTACAGTTTCTACACATTAATATTTTCCATAATCAGACCAACACCAGAGGAATAATGGTTACTCTGCAGGAAATTATCTCACAACTAATGCAATAATTAAAAACATGAACAACTATGAAACACTGCATAAAGTCATTTCAACAAGAGACTTAAAGAGACAATAAAACACAATTGTCAGTGATCACACGTTTTCACTGAGGCCTCTGTCAAGAAAGACTGCCACTAAATTGCAGCAGTAAAATGCGAGTCACCTCCACTACGCTTACCTAGCTTACTATTTACATTCAAAATTTTGATCATTATGGGTTTTGTAGTCCACACGTTCATAAAAAGTGGCCATAATCAATGGAAAGTGGGATGAATATTTCATCACAGGATCTGCCGAATGTTAATTGCTAACTAGAAACACAGGGCAATTACCTTTTAAATTGTAATTGCTCTCATGTGATGGTCGCTTATGATGTTACAATCACTCAATCAAAGTTCTTTGAATGGGAGCTTTGCCTCAAGCCATGTTCAATATCTTAGGTAAGCTGTCATAATAACATTCAAAAACATGAACATTAGCATTTTTAACAAATACTTCATTTCAAGTATACTTTTTCTAATGTGTATCACCTTCACAGCCACTGATACTCCCCCTTCTACCTTTGTTAAGATCCCTATTAAGTTTTGTTCTAAAATTTCAGGGTAGAATGGTTTGAAAAAAATATAAAGTTTGCTATTAATTAGAATGCCACCTCCCCAAAATACATTTAACAAATAAATAGATAAATAAATAATTCAGGCACCACAAAACCTCAAGTCACAAAGGTTTAAATATAAACAGAAGGGAACATAACAGAAAGATCTTACAGGAAAAAAATCACATTAAGTAATACTGAAAGTTTTAATAACAAAATTAAACACACAGAGTTTCTAACATAGGAGAACACGATACATATTTTTTAGTGCAGTCACATACCAATACAGGGAAGTTTGGTCATTATGTAATCTATTCCTTCTTACAATAAGAGCGTCAGTGTCTAAAACATAAGTAGCCACCAGAATCACTTTCCTTCTGAATACACATGGTGTTCTGCTAACAGTTATACCAAGAGAAAAATGTCATTGCCAATACATTTTATTTCACCCGAGAAGCAGCAAGTCTGTGTTGTTTACAATTATAAAGTTACTAGCATTGTTTATATAGTGATTGTATGAAATGTAAAAATATCCTCAGCACAAGAATTCTCAAAGCAATTGTGACAGAAACCTGTGAAAGTATTTGCCACCAGCACATAAAACCAAGCAGATTTATCTACACTACCCCCTTAAAAAAAAAAGTTATGCAATATGAAAATCCATACTCAGTCACTTAAATACACTTGCAAACCCAAGGTACTACAGAGGATGTAAACAGAAATTCTAGACAGACTCTCTCAGGTGATTCAGTCCCACGAAAAAAGTAGATAGGAAGCCACACAAGCCTAACCAAAGACTGTTTACCTGGGAAACAAAGATAAAATATTATATTATCATTCTCTGTCTTTTGAAACTAAGGCTTTTGTCTTGAAAGTTGTTAAATTGGTTATTCCAATCTAATCAGATAATAACATGACCAGGATTAAAAAAAATATCTGCAAACCCACAAGTTTCATTATCACTAAAATACAAAGTTACAAACTGCTATACTAGCAATAGTTTTGTTGTTTAAACACATTAGTTCATCTATTAATAGAAGCACAAAAATAATTAACAACTAGAAACATTAATATACCAAGGGAATGATTTGTTGGTAAACCTTCTGCTTAGATGTTACCCATAACACTAAATAAATTACAACGACTCACTTCAGAAATGTTCTGTGACTTCATCATTTTTCCAGACCAAACTTTACTTTCTCCAAGACTAATCTGCAGGTTTTTAGGACTAGGAAAGAAGTTAACTCAATAGTAGTGATCCATTATTTGTAATTGTCCACTTCAGACAAATCATCCTTAACACCGAATTTCTTATTTCCCAGTAATTTTTCCCATAACTTTATGGGAACTAAGGCTTACTTCTTGATTAGTGTCAAAACAGACTACCTCCTGCGTTTTTGTTTTGCTTTTTTTTTCATTTTAAGATCTATTTAATCGATAAAATGCAGAAATGCAAATGCAGGAAAATAATCTGCAGATTTCTCTGTAGTTCTATGGTCTTTTGCGTGTGTGTGGTTTTTGTTGGTTTTTTTTTCTCCTGGCAAGGGATATTTTGTTTGGTTTGGTTTTTACCAAACAGAAAAGCTGTAACTTCTAACTTGCATCTTAATTGTTTTTAAGAGCTGTAAATTGCTGTGGGTGGAATCAGAAGCACCTGAAGACAATGCAACGGCCCGTCCCTGTTATCTTAGTCAGAACAGCTTTTCTGTAAAATATCAGTGTCATCTCCGCAAAGTTATTTCTTTACCTCGAAGCATATATAGCCACTTACCAGCAGTGTCATGCTGATTTAAAAAAAAACCAAAACAAAACACGGACTGACCAGGTGGATATTCCAGAGCTTTTTTTGTTTCCTGTTTACTATAAGCAGAACAAAATTCTTTGTAACAGCAGAAGTATGTATGAGGAATTTTCAAACCCAGAGCCTAGAAATTTCTTACATATGCCATTTTCAGAGTAGTTAGCAAAAAAGAATGTAAAGGCCTTTGCATTTTATGGGAGAAAATAATATTCCTACATGAGAAAATATAGAAAACCTAAGAAGAGAAAGATCTGGAAGTGTAGCATTATCTTACTTTTGCCATCTCACTACAAATATATCACCCTTCATAAAAGGTGACATGAATCTCTTTGAAGTTAAGAATTAGCATGTTGTCTCAAGCATGTTCCGCTCTGCGTGGAAGCCAGTTCATTATCTCTGACTGTATAAACTCAAGCAGCAGTGACTGCCTGTAAATGTGTTAGCCCGTGTTTGCAGAGGATAAGGACTGTGCCATCGCAGGCCCACTTCAGACCGTAAAAGTGGTTCTTTTCTCACCCTTATCTGAATCATCCTAGAACAGACTGCCTCTGAACAGCGTTTACACTCCTCTTCTTTGATCTACTTCATAAGAACATCAGAACTGTTTACTTTGAAATGCACGCATTTCTTTCTTGGAGTGCAGGGTAAGGAGATCACGTTTTAAGACATGAACAGATAAACTCAAGAGAGCTACTCATTTTTTCGGTGTTTCTTATCCTGACACATAACTGCTCATAGCTTAACATTGCTCCTAATACATTCATAAGAATTAACTTTAATTATTCAAAATTCTACCTCACTTTCTGCAAAGAGCATAACAAACTGCCATACTAAGGCCACTGTGCTCTAGTTTCAACTAGTCTCTCCAAAAAGACTTCTTAAAAATCTCTGATAGAAGAATCAGCTGAAGCCAGCAAGTGTACCTCTCACTTCAGAGGAAGATCAGAGTCTGAACTGCAGCACTCTGCCTCATGGACAGCAACAAAATATTTAACCCTGCATTTCCAACTAACTCTGAACTCAAACAACATCCTGACAACAACCCTGATTTAATAAAGAGCAATGTGCTCCTCATAGGCATATTGGCAAGATATCAGTGTTTCTCCATGATTTCTACCTGTCAAGAACTACTACTTACTCGTTCGTACCTCCTTTGCTGACAGAAAAGCAAGGTGATTCTTTCAAACCTCGCATCAAACAAACAGGAGGGATTCAACATTTGAGTGTAAGACATATAAAGGAGGCTTCTCTGTTATCGGTCCCTTCATGGCAAGAGATAGAGATTGAAAATCACGGGGCGGTTCGAGGGTGGAAGGCAGCTTGGGCAGCGCGAAGAGCACAGGCCGTGATGCAATTCCCAGGACCTACGTGGTCAGGAGACAACTCCGCTGAACTTGGCGCCAGGTCAGGCAGCCTTGAGTTCTGCTAACTACTGCGCTCGGAGATTAGGCGGATGTAACAATCACCTGAAAGGGGAGATTAAAGTGCCTCTCAATGAGGTCCTTTGTCCTCGAACTCATTTGATGCTTTGGGCCCTTTCAAACCACGCCGGGGTTTAAATGTTTGCCCCGACAGCCGGGACGGCTGCAGTGAAGGACAGCACTGGGGGACATGGAGAAGGGGCCCTTCTCGGTGGAGTGGTTGGCCCAGAGCAGCCGCGGCACCGGCGGCCGGCAGAGCCCCGCTGTCGGTGAGTCCCGCAGTGTCCGTCGGTCGAGGCCCGGGGGGCCGTCGGGGCGCGGCACCGCCCGAGGGGCTAGGGGCCCGCGGAGGGAAGGGTCACCCCTCCAGACACCCCTTTCTGTGCTCGCAGCGGCGCCCCGGCACCGGGAGGACGCGTTCCGCAGCAGCAGCCCCGGGCAGGGAGCGCAGGCGGACGGAGGGGCCGCGCCCGGACGGCCCCGCACCAAGTTCTCGGCCGCGCAGCTGCGGGAACTGGAGCGGAGCTTTCGAGAGCAGCGCTACATCGGCGCCGGCGAGAAGAGGCGGCTGGCGGCAGCCCTGAACCTCTCCCAGAGCCAGGTGAGCGCGGCCGGGCCCCCGGTGACAGAGCTGGTTGGCACCTCGCGGTCCCCGCAGGGACGGGGACAGTGACAGCTCCTGTAGCTGCGGCGGGATGGGCCGCCCGTCAGCCTCGCAGACAGTGGGCTTAAACACGATGACAGCCCTATCTCGGCTGGCACTGATGTATCCACCAGGGACAAATGGAAAACGGTGAATGCGAATTCAAAAGGTGGAACTTCATGGTGGGGTAAATAGATGTGCACGGTCTCCACAATTTCAATTTTCAGGCTAATTGTTTCTCACTCAAAGTTAGGTATCTACTTGATAGATACATTGCAGAATTTTCCAATAGAACTACTCCTGCCCAGCTCTTTTAGTACCACTGCATGAGTCTTGAGTTACAGCCCTGGCCAAAATCTGGGTAATTGGCTTGCCATGAATCATGGAATGTTCAGAGCTTGATTCCTCTTCATGCCAAGACAATTCCTCTACACTGAATGTAGACCAATGTTATTAGCCCTTAACTGTTAATGTATCTGCTACTCTGACAATAAATCTGCCTTCAGAATGTATTGCTATATGGAAAAGGAATGAGTAGGTTAGTTCCTGACTTTTTTTTCTTATCCTCAGATAAAAACCTGGTTTCAGAATCGTCGCATGAAGTTTAAACGTCAAACCCAAGATGCCAGGATCGAAGCTCTTTTCTCAGGCTTATTTTTGCCCCATCATTGTTATCCAGATATGGCTACATCCAGCTATTCTCATGGGATGAGTGTCAACGTCTCTACCTCTGCTGTCTCCCTTCAACCAGCTATGCCAAACTCTGCCTTGTTACCTTTGGTTCCGGCTCAATCTCTTCAGCAAGTTTTGTCAAGTCCAGCTTTACTATTGCCTCCCAGCTCAGGATTATCATGTTACTCTTCTGTCATTCCAGCAGTGACTCTAACTGCTGAACATAAAAGACTGAGTTTCCAGCCATATCTTCCTTCTTGTTAAAAATATTAAAGGTCATGTGTAATTTAGAAAAGAACTGCCAAATATCTCTAAGAGTAACTATTTAACTTATTTTGTTACATTAAATAGATGGATGATTCTATGAATTATTTTCTTTAACATAAATCCCAAAGTTTGATTAGAGGACAATATAATTTACCTGTATCAGAGAAGTGACACTGGAAGTGGAAGATATGAAACTTTCCTTTATTCCTAGAGTCATCACTATGGTGTATGGCAATTTCTATATAAATTTTCCTATCCAAAAGTTTTCATAAAACTATCTGTAATCATGTGGGGATCTCCAGTGAAAGAGTGGAGTACTACGTACAATGAAATTTATATAGTGAGCATGTCATGTAATGGAGAAGTCTAAAAACTTTGTGTGTTCTACTCGAGTGTGGGTTTTTAAGGAAAGATTTGTAAGCTACAGAAAATGCATTTAAATTAAAATCGTACCAAATGTGGCAAACCCTATGAACAAAAATGAACAAGTTGCCCATTATTGTCTTTTATGTATATATATTCTGCACTTGTTTTTTGATGGACATACTCCATTTCTGCATTTAAACAGAGGTGAGGCTAAGGAATCAATCGGTAAGCATGTATGTTGATGCCAATGTCAAACATACTTGTAATTTAAATGTGCTTATGAAAATATTAGAATTGTTCACAAGTTCAGATTTCCTGAAATACTCAAAACAAAAATATAGGTTTTGCTTCTTAAGTTTCCACAGAAAACTCGATAGCTTCCCTAATTTTAAACTGCAGGATTCATTTAGGCTTGCTATCAGTAACACTCAGGGCTGTTTCTAAAAGTTCCAAAGCAAGCTTTGTGGAAAATGGTAAAATCAAGCCTTTAGAGAATTATGAAAACAAGAGACCTATCAGCATAAAGCAGCTGCATCAGGTGTGACGTCTTCCCTGATCCAGGCCATTCTAGCTTGCTCACTAGGTGATGGTTAGACTACTCTGCACTTAAGAAAAAAATAAGTTCCCTCTCCCCATCACAATAAACTAGTCAAAAAAAAATGCACAGAAGACCTCCAAACCCTCCATTCCTTTGCTCATAAGGAGCAAATAAGAGAAAGAAAAAAACAAAAAGTCCTACAAAAGCCTTGTGCCATGCATTCCCTTTTCTCCTTCCTCCCCTCCCATACCACCTTTCCCCCCCCCCCGCAGTCCTCTACTAGTTGTGCCGTGGGGCTTAAGGAGTGCAAAGTGGAAATCAGTCTTTGATAGACAATGGGGAGGAGGGAAGGCTGGGACACATTAGCAGGAATTTCCCGCACCACACCCCTTCTCGGTGCCCCACTAGGACGGCACCGACGTAGCTAGGCAGCTGAAGGGACAACCTGTGCATTTCTCAGTCACTGAAAGTACAGTCTGTACAGAAAATTCCCTTTGACCCTTCTAAGGAATTTTGCCACTGGTCAGAAGCTCCTACTCTATTAAATCAAAGCTCTTGATGACTCACTGAACTGGGGGGGGAGGGGGGGAATTTTGGGCTACGGTGCAGCGATCAACTAATACATTTAAAAGACTTTTCAGGTGAATTAACGATACTTCATTAAAATCTAGAAGATCAAGGAGTGTTACCTAAGGACTTTTAGGAGAATTGTGAAAACTGATCCCAAGAAGAACTGAAAAAAAACCCAACAAAATTTCAAGATTGCTAAAACAAAAACTTGAACCCTTTACATGTTTAAAGGGAGTAGCTCAATTTACTAAAAAATATTAAATATTAGAATTGGTATTCAGTGGTGAGACAAAGGCCATATTTGCAGGTTAAAACCTTATTCAGACAATATGGTTTTGAATCAAAAACAATTATGCTATTCATATTTTTTGCCAAGCATTTGTTTTGGCAATTGTGAAACTTTCAAATTCCATAGGGAAGGCCTGATCTGTTTAATTCCTGTTTAAAGACACATGATTTAATTAATATTGATGCAACACAACAGCAACACAGCTGTTGGCTTCACATGGAAGATGAATTATTTATATTTAAAGAGAAACTCACCACCAGTTTATCCTTTCCCCTGGAGGGATGCACTTAGCCAAAATCACAGGTGCAATGCAGCTGGGTACAGTTGCCTGTGTAGAGGCTACCAAACACACTTAACAAACTATATGTCAGCCGGAATGTAGGAAAGTCAGTAAGAAGTATTAAAACACCTAAATCCACTACCAAAAACAGGAGAACAAGGGATCATGGAGGTTTACGTTGCACAAGTGCAATCTTTATGGAGTTGACACATATAACTATTCAGATTTAACTTATAAATATACATTTATGGAAATGTATGCAGAGATGGGCAATGAAAAAGTTACTTAACATACTTCAGACTAAACTTTATAACCTTGGTCTACATAATGGGAAATTTGGCAAATGCAAGTTTCTGCTGCTACATTTCTCTCTCCAGGTTTCATTTCAGCAGCTTCCTTTTGAAGTGCTGGGTTTTTTACTGAAGAGAGTAGACTACCAGTATTTTAAAAATTAATAAACTAGGGAGAAAAAAGTAGAAGTCAAAATATATCCAATAATATTTAATATTAATTATAAGATATTAAATTAGTCATTTTAATATTTAACTTAAAATAATAGGCATATTCTTCCAAGACAAAGAAGGGATTCTGAGCACAAAACACATTACAGCATACAATGATTTTCCCCTTTGCTGCTGCCGCCCCTTTTCCTTTCCACTATAATGCGCATACAGGGTGGCACTGATTGTCCATTTTGTTCTGAATAACTGGACAGAAAGAGGGATTAGGAAGAAACTGTTGATGGTAGTAAGGCAGCTCATTTGCCATAAAATGGTAGGCACTTTGCGATGCATCATATCTAGGAAAAGAGAAGCTGAACTGCACAGCAGGCACAGGGGTAAAATGAAGGAGTCTCTGGTGCTGGGGAACAAAGGGGTAGTGGAGATCATCCTTAAACAGAGCTGATGAGGTGCCCGGGGGGTAGTTGTAGAGTGGAGCAGGAGACACGAGGCTGTGCTGGTGGTCCTGTATCTGCCTCTTCAGTTTCATCCTCCGGTTCTGAAACCAGGTCTTGATCTGAGCAACAAAAAGAACGGAGTGAGGGGATGGAGAAGATAAATCAAGGACTTTGCTTAAAAATAACATGAAACTATGAACAAACACATCTCAGCTGCTTTCATCATTTTGCTTCAGTTGGAATTGACAGAGTTGGACAGATTCTTTTGCCCTAGGCATCCGAGAGCAGAGAACCTACGAGATGTAGAGGGGAAGTGTGTCCGTGTGCCGCAATTTCATACTAATCACTCTGACTCTTTTAAGACCATACATGAGCTCTGCAAGGTCTAAGAAAATCGCTGTATATGGAAGACAGTTTACTTTATTAAGGAATAAAGAAATCATAATGCCTTCCAGATAGAAAGTGTCCCAAATTTCCCGGAATCCTATCCTGTTAATCCCACAGACCCTGGTAAATTCAGGTGAGGAGCGGTACGTCTCTTCATTGCGGGAAAGACCGATGCGAAACCGCCCACCCCGGCCGCTCCTGCCCGACGGGGCCGGGAAGGATCCGCTTCTCCCAGGGGACTCACCTGGATCTCCGAGAGCTGCAAGGCAGCCGCCAGCTTCCTCCGCTCCGTGGCCCCCAGGTACTTCTGGCGCTGGAAGGTCTTCTCCAGCCGGCAGATCTGCTCCGAGGTGAAGGCGGTCCGCGCCCGCCGCTGCCGCCCGCGGGTCCCGCCCTCCTCCGCCGCGGACCGCTCCGCGCCCGCACTCTCGCTCTCGTAGCCGGAGGACTCGTCGGCGCTCAGCCAGCCGCCGTCGGGGGCTGCAGAGGAAGAAAGGGGTGGTGGTGAGGCCTCTTCCCCGGCTGGGCAGTGCCTCCGCCTCCCCTCGGCCCTGACAGGCCGTTGCACAGACGGGGATTGAGGTCCCTTGTGTGACCCCAGTCCGCTCTCCCCTCTTCTCTCTTCCTGTTCCCTCCTCACTCACCTGCGTCCGACGGGTCCGGGTCGGTGGTCTCCTCGGCATCATCTGAGCTCCGCTCCTCAGTGCACGACTCTCTGTCTGCGGGCTGGCTGGGCTGCGGGTCGCCCCGTCGGGGCTTGGCTCTGACCAGGAGAGGCGTGCTGCCCAGCGATGTGGGCGGGCAGGGAGGGGGCGCACAGCATATGTGAGGCTTGACCCCGTGGGGCTTGGTCTCTGCAGAAGGAATTTGGGCCTGGCTCATGGCGGAGAGGAGCTGGGGGACCGTCGGACTCGACCCGCTCTTATATAGGCGCTCCGATCCCTGGCGCGGGGTAGTTTGTAAGTGTGAACCCACATCAAAGTGGGAATCGAGCAGAGATAACAGCTACCATCGAGGAGGAAAGTTCACACGTCTGGCAAATGTCTACAGCCCCTGGCTCCAGCGTGTCTGCGAGGCGGGGGACCCCTTGAAGTGCAAACCTGCTCCTCTCCCCTGGAGGGCAGGGCACGGGCAGGCCCAGCCCCACAAAGAGTCATACACTGTCGGTGCCGGTAACTGCACGGTTTGAGCTACTCCCTTTTCAGTCGCTGGGTCTCGCATTGCACAGATGCCCGAACACAGCCCCGAGACGGCCATCAGGCCCGGGATGAGGGATAATGAAACACGGCCAGAGCCTGGGAATCCTATCCTGTTACACTGCTCCTCCGTCGGGCACTGCAGAGACCGGCCTCCCAGGGAAAAGCCCTGGGGGGCCGCTATCAAGAAGTCCCTATCCCCGAGGCTAAGCCCTCACTCCCGGGGATCAGAGCCAAGCTGGGGGTTAGCAGGGATGCGGGCTTTCTCAGCTTGAACTTGGCGCCGTTTGTCTAGCCAGAAAGAGCAACCCATCTCCCGAATCGGTTAGTGATCAAAGCACCAAGTGAGCAGCGGAGCTCGCACTTCATCAGCTTCATACTCTCCCAATCCACATGTCGCTTCCCGAGAAGGATGATGTCCCTTGTAATGCAGGGAGGACACCAAGACACCCTCCAGCTTGGCTGGGGAAAAGTGCACCTTGGCAGCTCAGCCCGTCTTCGGGTTTTTCTTCTGTTCAATTTCCATCGGGCTTTTAGCCACACCAGTGAAAAGACTGCACTGACCACGATTCCACTGGCCATAGTACTTGAATAACACATATTCTAACCCTTGATGATTCCTAAAGACGCCATTCCTGTAGCTGGGTAAATGTTTCAAGGACCTCAGTTTCCATGGGCATTCCAAAATCCTCAGGGTTCCTGCTGGGATGCACAACCGAGTGGAGTGGGCACCATAAACCTGGATCTAACTGGGCAGAAGCTTGTTTCCTTCTAAAACACATCAATAATCTAGGTTCCCACACCAAACCCCTACCAAACCAACATCCCAGTTTATTATGAAAAGTCATTTGCTGAAAAAAATAAATGGTATTCTGCTACCCATTTTCATTGTCTCAAGTGTTCCCGTAACTCCATGGCTGCAGGAATGGACAGCACGTTATCGACCCCTCCCGACCCGACAAAGGCGGCTTATCCCTACACTAGCCCCAGGGGAAGAATAAAACCCAGGCACCAGAGCAAACCCCTTACCAAGCCCACAGCCCAGGAGCTGGATTCCTCCTCAAGTTTTCCTTGCAACACCAACCCCTAAGGGCAGAGATGGGAGAGGCTGTTCTTGCCTCGGCACAGGCCCAAGAGAGAGTCTGCCCTGCTCCTTGAGGGGTGCTGGGCACAGCCACTAATGGATGTTCTCTTACTGCTGGCACTGGACTGCCATTTTAGCTGCTATGCACAAGCCAGTGCAAATGTCCAAACAGCTGATTACAGCTGGAGACCAGACTCCGACCCCGGGTCAGAACCATATACCTCTGAGTGCCACTGACCCAAACAAAACCACCATAGCAGGGGAACATTTAAACCCTAGACACATTTCAGTCAAGCAGGAATAAGTCACTCACTGTTCCCTAAGAGAACTAAGTGCCTGAACATTAATTTTAATAATGTTCAAGTAAATGCTCCATTATACTCACTATCTCCATCTTATGTCAGAACAACCATTTCTGAATAACCTCATGTGTGGACAAATCCAAGCAGAGAAACTCATGTTCTACCACATACAAACTCGATTACAGCAAGTTGTCCTTTGCAAAGCAGCATGCATTATCTGCAGAGCCTGACTGCCACACCAAAAACAAGTGTAGAGGTAATATCTGAAAACCGCTGGGATTCAGGAGCTCCTAAACTGAGCACATATCCAACAAGAAGCATGCCCCCCCTGCTTCCACCAGGGCAGCCTTCCCCACCATTTCTCCAGCAGAAGAAACCTATGCCATGCCAGGCAGCCTTAGGTTCCTCATGCCCTGCAGTCCCCTTACCCAGGCACACAGAGACACCCAGTGACTACCATCTAGGGAGAGACTCTTCATTCCCAACTGCCAAAATTAAACTAGACATGAGATGACCATTCAGTGCTGTGCCCAAAGAGACCAACATTGGCATACATACATTGCATGTCTCATAGCAGGAAGCTATTATTATCTCTGAAGACCTGCTCCCCTATCCCACTCTCACTTGGCTGAGAATGCAGAAAAGCACCTGACTCGACCCACTGTTTGCTGAAAGTCAATGAAAACTGAATTTTTCTTATTAGACTCCAATCTGAATTGCCTGTTTAAGAAGATATTTATACCCAGCTCTAGGATCACACACCCACACACACCCACACCCAGCCCAACGCCGATGAAAGTAGCTGCATCTGTGGACCACAAAACCCTGGAACAGATGGGAGAAGTGTGAAATGTGTTATGTGGCTATTGTAGCTCCCATCAGAAGGAGGTGGCACCTTGAGAAACTTGAAAAGTTTAATGACCCCAGACCCTGTGTGGATAGAGGCCCCACAGCTGCACTTAAATCTTCCCCTCACCTTGCAGAAATACAATGCTCACAGAAGGCACAAATTTACTTTAATTCTTTTGTATCACTTGATATTTTGACAGCATTCAATTGCTGTCATATATGACAGTGATAAAAAATAAATCTAAGTTTTAGGGGAAATGATGTCTTTTCCTATAGAATTCTGTCTACTCAGAACTTTGGCATATTGTATTATATTGAAAAATATATTTATTTTTCTTACATATTTTATATTAAGAATATAATGGACCCATTTGTCCAAATCACATTTCAAAATATTTATTGGTTTGCATTTGCATATAAGCCTTACAAATGTAAGAAACATGTTTGCTGCTTTAAGAAATTGACTGGTAACTTCTGCACACTTGTAACTCAGAATGATACCCTGAAATTTAGGTGCAGTGATTAATGCCAGGATGTGATAATTAAAGCCAAGGTCATCAGGACAGAGTGCTCTTTTCATGTGAGCAGTACAAGACAAATGGTAGATTTATCTCATTGGTATGCATAGGAATATTTAATCTGAAGCTTTGTACACACACAGAGTATAAAACCATGAGAACAGGCAGGGCTGCAGTAGCTCTGCAGCATGAACGTATGGAAGGTCCAGCCCATTGTCCAGGTTGCAGCAGCTCCTGCATCAGATACCAAAAGCTCACCCTTTTCTAGATGCTGAAGTACCTTCATGGCCCAGGAATGCTGCTGGTATGCCAAGGCCTTCAACATACCACCACAGTGATATTGCATGAAAACATGAGAAAAAAGTGACCACAGGTTGGTGGCCAGACAGAAGACAGAAGAATAGTCCTTCTCAAGAGAAATAATTGCTAGCATATTTGGGCAAATTTTCATGTTTCAAACTTGCTTTCTGCTAGACATATTGGTAAGCAGTGCATGAAAAAAACGCCGCACCAAACAAACAAACAAAAACGAAAAACATCAAAATCCCAAAGAGTATACTGAGCAAACTATCATAGAATTTATCAGATTAGAAGCTGATGTACTAGGCCACCAGATCTGGGACCTGCTGGGCTACAAAGTTAGTGGTTTAATCACAGGCAGATCTCATTTGTCTTTCTAAAAAGCCTAGATTTTCCAATATGTTCTTGACAAAACTGGAGAAATGGGGATGATAGATAATGAAGTAAGAAAAACTGCAATGCCACCCGCCCCATCCCAGGGGAAAAAAAAAAACCCAGCCAAACAAACCAACACTCAATTCCCCCAAAATGTGTGTTTAGCTGCACAAACAGGCAGAACAAGAGAGCCTGGGCAACTGTGGCAGCCCCTCAGCAAGCTCACTTACTGTAGGGGATGAGATTTTAACACGGCTAAAAGCGCAGACGTTTTGCCTCGCTCCAGACCGGGCCATAGGAATCCCAGGCCCGTAGCCAGCCGCAGGACCAGGCTGGGCTCCCGGCCGGTGGGACAGCTGATGGCTGTTTGTACCCTCCGCTGCTCGCCTTTGGAAATGCTAACGCGGTTATTCAGCGCCTCCTTTGATGGTCCTGATAGGTGCTATTAGATAGTCAATTAGGCATCAACGAGATCGATTGTTTCGGAATAGACGCTTTTCTGTTTGAAGTACCTGTGAACACTAACAGTGCCATCACCCCGCCGCTCCCTTGCCCACGGGAACAATGAGGCCTAACACACAATAAATGACAAATGCTATTGACACACCCGGCAGCCTCTTCCCTCCTGGCTCACACGCTGCAAGCCCAGCTATTCGTATTCAGCAACTGTGGGAGCGAACACCACCTTTGCATTAAAAAAAATGATCAGGGAGATACTTCTCTGTTTTTTGCAAAACTAGTGGACAAAGCGCCTAGATAACTGTAAGCTCCAAAGAAACTAGTACTTGTATTTCTGTGCACGCCGTTGCCACGTTGCCTGAGGACTTGTGACACCTCCACAGATGTTCAGAATTGTCCAGGCAGAATAAGAGCTAAAATAAGAATTAAAGCACTTAACTTACCTGAATACGAAAGAGACGCTGGGATTAGCTCCCTACTAAGTACTATTACAGGACAACAGTAGGCCGAAGCCTAGGAGTTTAAGAGACAAGTATAAAGGAAAGCAGTAAAGTTAACACAGGGAACACTCCAAGACCAAGATGACTCTCCTCTTTATTTCTCCCTCCGCTTTGCTGGGATTTATCAAGTTAATTGTCATCTAATTGCGTATCAAAGAAAGAGATAATGGGCAGCAATTAGATGTAATGGCCTGATGTCTCTCGATTAGCACACAACACCGAATAAGGTCACCCGGTTTTTAAAGAGGGCCCTGGAGTGGCTCCACCGTGTCTGGGAGCTGCGGGGTATGGGGGAGGGTGGGGGTGTTGTTAGACCCCGATCCTATTCCCAGTCCCCTGATGGCTGTTCTAGCGAAACTGGGACGGGCAGTACCGAGCGCGGCTGCCGGCGTGTCCCCCACCCCGTGGTGCTAATTCAATCAGGTTTCTCCTCCTCCGCTCAAGCACTGCAGGGGAGCCAGGCTTTGAAGTTAGCGCTGCGGCAATTTCCCACCTCCCATCCCCTTCCCCCCCCCGGAGAGCCCAGTGTCCAGGTAATACCGTCTCTTCCCCGAGAACCACCAGACCGCGAGTTCCGACGGTTTCATGGTTTCATCCCACGAACATTAAACAGCTCCTCCCCAGCTAATCGACTCTGCTTTTTTTTTTCTTCTTCTTAGCTGAGTTGCCCACACGGCTTGGTGCTGCCGGAGAGCATTCCGGTACTGGGGTTTATTGTGGTGTGACACAAACAAGGGGGTGCTCCCCGCCCCGCACTGGTGGGGGTCCCGGAGCTTGGCTGCGGGGGCGTTCGGCGGGTGCGGTGCCGGAGCACGACACGAACTGCTCCCCTCTCCTGCGAGGGGCTGCCAGCGTGCAGGGGGCCTGCGGTGGTACTAGCGCCTCTTTACGGCTCCCAGGAATAAAACACAGTAGATGAGAAGTTGAAATAAGCAGGAAAAAACGCTGAAGTCTGAGTTTCTTTCTCCCAGATAAAAGGAAGAACTTGCATTCACGTTTTAATGCCAGAATTGGACCGCTTTAGCAAAAATGAAATTATTTCTTCACACATAGTTTACTAGACCACTAGAACGTAGTAGTTAGTCTAGAGAAAGTCGATTTTTGCAGGTAAAAGATGAATGATCATGTAGATATTCTGAGGCATCTCCTACTACTAGGCACTCAGCCAAGTGAGCATCAGCTCTCTCGTTCATTGAAGCAGTTATAGGAAACGGAGCCGTATTTGCAAGCTATAGCGCTGCCAAAACACTGGAAAGGCATTTCGTGTGCTTGCTAAGTATACCTGTGGCCAAGGAGTCATTATGTTAAGTGTCCATTAGCACTCTTTCAAACAGTGACTGGCTTTTGTCTCTCGGGCCGCTCCGCAGCTCAGTACGGCCCGAGACAGGTCGCTCCGTCAGTCCCACTAACCAGCCCTCGCCCGGGGCACGAAACCTGCCAGCCTCAGTCAGATCACGGGAAGCCACATGCACCCACCAAGCTCGAAGAACCCCCGCCTGGCCCCACAGCCCTGCTTGCCCCAGCGTGGTGCCCACAACCCCAGTGGGTTCAAATCATTGAAAGGATCATAGCACTAAGTACATTCGGGGGCAGTCCTCGTTGATCCCTTGTCTTGTTCTAAAGCTTTGCACGGAGGGGAAACTCATTTCCCCACCCTGATCACCGTTGAACCTCGGTCGAGCTGAGCTCCGGGGGTAGGGCGGGCGGGGGGGTGCAGCTCGGGGTCCAGGAAGACGTTTCACGGGGAACATTTGGGGACCCAATACGGCGCGCTCCTGCCGCTCCCTTCTGTCCCTTATTACCCTTGGGGCGGGGAGACGACGGCACCCTCCTCCCCCGCGCAAACCCTGTCCCCACGGAAAAGCTCCCCTCCGCAGGTGGGGGCACTTTGTCCTCCCTCTCTCCTCCTGAGCCCTTTCATCTGTCTCTCACTTTCCCCAGGCCCAGCTGCGGTGCTGCCCGTCTCCGCTTCCCTTTCACCGTCCTCCATTTGGTCCGGAGCTGGGGCGCTCCCGCAACGCTGCGGGAAGTCCCGGTCCTGTCCGGTGCCTTCAGAGTGCTCCCTCCCTTTGCCCCAGCCCCTCACACCGCCGCTCTGGCCTCTGTCAGCACGAGGGGATATTACCATTCCTTTTGTACAGGGTGAGCAGAGCATGTAGGGGAGAGGGGGGTTCTCTCTCCACGGTGGCCATACAGGATTAAAAAGATATCACCCAACTTTTCAACTATCCTCTTGAAAACGGAATAGCCACATGGAGTCTCCTACGCTTAAGACCTTTTATTTGATGTTGGCTTTTTTTTTTTTTTACCTAAGGTAAATTATGTATTTATTGGTTTTGATTGTTTTGTTATTTTAAGCATCACTGCTTTAAAGCAGAGGAAAATATTCACCATTTCAGAGCTTTCTGGAGACATCCTAGTTCCCTAATGACATTTGAAGGAGTCAGAGATTTCTTCCAATCAGTATAACTGTTTAGTAATACCTGAGCCCTTTTTAATTTAGCTAAAACTCTTGCATTACAGACATATAATTTATGCAATTGCAAACAAGTACTAAGAACTCAAAATGTTAGAAAAACACATCATAAAATAAAAAATAGTTAAGGAGACTTCCAAATGTGTCTGCAAAGCCCAGTGCATAATATTGCTTTTTACCCGGCAAGTGTACTCAAAAGGCAGGTTGACCCCTTTATACCAAAGAAAATAGGTGCGTTCAAGGATACCGACAGAGAACCTTCAGACCTTTCATTACAGGAACCCAGATTACAAGTGTGCCGGAAATCTTCCAATAACCCCAGAGATCACCTCTAAAGTGATGGAAATTTTTATTGCTCTTTTCATGTTAGTTGACAATTGACTTTGATTTATGTCAACTTATATGAGCCAAGTCTCACTTCTCAGAGCCCTTTCTCTGGCCTGAAGTCAAGCCATTTCGATCATAAGTTTACTAGAGCATTATTCAAATTTTAAAGTGCATAGCACAGTGGGAAGGAATTTTACTACCACTTACACAAACAAAACCAGCATTGGAATGTTAAATTTCTTTTGATCACCAACCTCATACCGCATTACTTGTATAGTTGGTAAGATACTATTTTGTAATTCAGAAAAATTCAAGAACCTTTTCATGGTTTAGGCAAGAAGACCTTAGTAATCTACTGAGGCTACAATGAAAGCGTGAGGATATATTATCATATTTATTTTAAAAGTAACTTTTTACATCTTAAAATAGCATGTTATGTAAGGGTCTCCAACCAAAACACATTATGCTACTATAACAAGGCCAATATTAAGTAGCAGGTGTATCCACATATTTGGTTAAAAACACAGTCCCGTGACAGAAAATCCCATCTAGGAAGTAGCTGAAGGGGTTGGATACCTGTTTTAGAAGACAAGGGGGAAATTAATGCTTTTTTGCACTCATGCTCAGTAAATTGCAGAGGGGCAGAATAAATCTAGATAATAGGGAGTCTACTTCCTTTAATGAAAAGCAGCTTTCTTTTAGGGTAGGATGAATAGTTCTACAATCCTTGCAGAAGGAATTCACATGAAAGTTGGAAAAAAAATAGGTTTATAAAAAGATTCCATTTATATTAGTGTTTGTCCCACTCTGTTTCTATTTTACAGTTGCCTATAATTGCAGGGGCCTGAAGTCCACGATCCAGATTGTCCAGCATGTCTTTTTACTATTTTGCTCAGTGCTGCATCATAACTCCGCCAGGCAGTTACAGGCAAGGGCAGCCCAGACATTTATCAGTAGTGCAAATCCTCTTCAGCCGCAAGTCCATATCAGAGGGTCAGACACCCAGCAAGAAAGCTCTGGGATCCCTGTATCCTACAAAGCACGGTGCCGCCCAAAAGCCGACTGGCTGCGCTCTGCAGGCGCTGCTGAGGTCCAGGGCAGGTGCCGGCAGAGCCGCCAAGGTGAAGCCCTCAGAGGCAGCCCCTTGCCGGGGCAGAGGTAGTGGTCGGGCCACGTATGCGAGTGGTAAGGGAACCACACCGCTCTGGGGTCCGTACGGGAGAGGGGGGCTGCAGAAGGGCTCCGTCCTCAACTCCTGCAGCTGCCGCTTGAGCTTCATCCGGCGGTTCTGAAACCAGGTCTTGATCTGGGGGAAGGAGAAAAGGCGAGGTTACAAAGGCACGCAGCTTGTTCTTTACGGTGTTATTTGGAACCACGCTCTAGTGATTCACCAAGCCCACGGCACAGCCGCTGCCCCCGCACTCACCTGCACCTCGGAGAGGCGCATCCTGCCGGCCAGCTGCCGGCGCTCGGCGGCGCCCAGGTACTGCTGCCGCTGGAAGGAGCTCTCCAGGGTGCTGATCTGCTCGGCGCTGAACGCCGTGCGCAGCCGCCGCCCGCCCCGCCCGCCGGCCTCCTCGGGGACCGAGCACTCGGGACCCTCCTCCGGCAGGGGCTGCCCCGCTCCCGACGGCCGCCCGCCTGCTCCTGGGGACACGGGAGAAGGAGGGAAGGGTCAGCCTTGCACAGGGACCGCGTACGAACCGCCCGCGTACTTTGCCTCCAGGCAGCCACCCCGCAGCGGTGCCTCCCCTCGTGGCTCCTGCCCCAGACACCGCGGTTACCTGCAGCGGGAGTGGCCGCCACCTGCTCCCTGTTCCTGCCGCTTCTCCCGGCCCGCGGGCCCGGGGACTGCTCCCCACTCCGTTCACCCAAGCCGGGGCTGAAGCCAGAGCCAGGACCGGAGCCAGAGTCAGGCCGGTAGCCCACGGAGGATGCTCGGTGCGGAGAGACCTCGTTGGGGCTGTTGAGAGCCTGGCTGCTCTGGGACAACCACTCCACGGAGAAAGGGGCCTTAGTCATCCTGCCTTGTTTCACAGATGCCGGGAAGGACGGTGTCGGAGAGCACGGGCCATTCCTTTATACCTCAACTCCCGGGGGAAAACGTTGCTTGTGTAAATACACATCAAAGGGCCAGATAAGTATCATCTAATTGCGATCAGTCCTCCCCCCCAACAAAAGATATCGTTCACACGTTGCCCCAG
Organism: Campylorhamphus procurvoides; assembly: GCA_013396655.1. NCBI lineage: Eukaryota > Metazoa > Chordata > Aves > Passeriformes > Dendrocolaptidae > Campylorhamphus > Campylorhamphus procurvoides. Next base: position 629,747 of record WBMV01007693.1, on the reverse strand, counting down.
CTCGCGGAGGCTCGGCTCCGCCGTGTCTGCCCCTGAGGAGTTCACTCCGCCGTCAGTGATTTACAGCTCTTGTTACATCCTATCCCCATGCAAATGGCATTTATGGATCTGAGCGGCCTCAAACGGCGCTGGGGAATGTACCCCCGGGGGAGCGCACGGGGACCGGCGTCCCCGGCCGCTGGCGGGAGAGGGGACGCTGCCGCCGCTTCCGTTCTCCCTTCCACTGGGGTTTGCTTTTTCATTCCTTTTCAAGCATCAGATCCACTGTTTAAAGGGTTCTTCTCAAGCCTGCTTCTCTTCGGGCTGCACACTGCCTTCCCGAGACAGCCTGAGGGAGGCAAATGGAGAAACTCACGGCATTCTCCGGGACTGCAGCATCAGGTTATAAGAACAGGCATAGGCTGAGTAGTCGTGAAACAGAAAAAGATAAATGTCAAGGTCCTTAGGTTCTACGACTAGTCAGGCTTATGGTGGCTAATATAAAAGTGGGGTTTGTGAACTATAGAATCAGAAAATGACAACTATCGCCTGAGATATTTCTGCTGAGATTTCTGTTGAGGTTACAGAATTCGTATCTTCCCTCCCAGATCTCTTGCAGCTCTGCAGGTCACACAAGTTTCTTTGCTGTTTTACTTTCCCTGTCTTTCCTCTTATTACCTCTACGTGTCTTTCAGAAGTGTTCCCGTTGATCTTTGGGTTTTGGCTGCAACAGGAACACTTGGATACTGCAGTAATGACTCTGTAGTGTATTGACAAAGATTCCTGGTGCTTTATGGGCAGTTTTTCACTGCAGGATAACCACGAATTCCCTCCCCTCCTTCCTGTGCAAGAGCAGAGTGAAACTTCCATACCATTGATAACTCCTATCACACCTCTGCTTGGTATCAGTCGGCCTCCAGAAATCATGACTGCACGTCTGATTTCCCAGTCCTTGTTCTTGCCTTCTGCTTTACACTCACCTCTACCACCTGCAACAAACCCCGTGCTCTACTGTCCCTTTGCTCTGTGACTGGCCCTGTTATTCTGCCACTCCTGCTATGTTTCTCGGCATTTATTTTCTCTAAGTTACTGTAATGGCTTCTAAGCATTTCTTAGACTGTCAGCGAGACAGTTTGAAGACTGAAACCTTTCTACTTAGTTTGTCTAAATCTTCCAATGTATTCAATTTTAATCTTACAAAGAGATATATTTGTATTTATATTAATCCAGTAAAAAGTTTTATTTAAACCCTCTTTGTCTATCTTTTCCTAAAACCAACATTTCAACCTCTTGTCCACTTCAGATACAGCTGCTATATCCATTCATCTTGAAATTCTACAGTTTCTTGTTCACTGGAAAATTGTTTCATTGAATCATATTCAAGTTTGATCTGTGAACCCTTTTTAAGCTGTTTCTCGATTGTTGATCCTCATGGCATACTCGGAGTCCTACTCTGCTCTACCAGTGATGACACTGTTCAAGAAAAGTTTGTCTCTAACCAAACAGAAATACAAACACAATTGTCACCTTTATTTAAAGGTGTCTAATAACCAATTTAGAACCACAACCATGCATGACCAGAGCACTCCTGGAGCCCTTTGTTTCTGGCCTGTGTAGGTGGGGACTGACATAGCAGCAGCCTAAGCCCACTTAGCAAGCTACCTGGAGGAAACTGAGGGAACTGGTGTAAAAATGTCTACATAAACATTCAAGCATTAATGTCTCCCATAAATGTTATCTGCTTAAAAAAGTCCACAAACACCTCTAGCATAGACAAAGCGCTGCAGGACATAGAATTTTTTAACCATATGGAAGTGTTTGATATTTAATTACTTGAAACCTTATCCATGTATCCTTCCCAAGCATTTTCTGATTAGCAATGGAAAGATTAGGAAGTTTACTAGACCAAATTGTATAAGATTGCTTTTAAATTTCCTCTGTTTTATAACAGACACACACACACACACACCCTTCCCCATCCCACCTTGAATATTCCAAGCACAGGTTCTTTCTCAACTATTCCTTTCATTAGGTAAATGTGAAGACTACTCCACCACAAACCTGAGGAAATGTTTTAAAATATCAGAACTTCTGAGCATTAAACAATTCTGTCAGCAATGTATTTCATAGAGCAGAACAAGCAGGCAGGAGATGGAGAGGAGACATACAGGAATCTGCGCTGTTCACTGAATTACTAAATGACAAGTCCCCTGAGTCAGCTGTATTTAACATGTGGCCTGGCAGCAACCTCTCCAGTCAGAACTCGGAATACCTGTGTCATTGGCTGCTTGCAGAATCCTGGCATTTTGCCTCACTGCAGGGGAGGCTTGGCATTCTCAAGGACTAAACTCTCATGAACAGCCTAAAAAGGAAGTGTAACTTTTCCGCAAGTGTCCCTCTCAATTTAAATCTTTCTGATTACTTTAACAGCATTCTGCATCACAGATGGGGCAAAATCCCACCGCAATGAAATAAATGTCTCATGTGCCCAGAATTATTTCCATTCTTAGTTTCTACAGAATATTATATATAACTATAAATAATATACTTACATGCTTACCTTCTTATATACATTGTATACTTATATATATACATATTTTTTAAAAGTATAAAATAGCCTATCTTTATTATGTCAACAAAAAGACACTTGGCAAGCTGCTGTGTAGGAGAAAAAGAATATATGACCTATGATGGAGCTCCAAACAATAGAAAATCTTGAGTTTTAGCATGCAATGATACATCTGCCTTGACAGATATTAAGACATTTTTACCATCTGAGCTGCAAATTACATCTTTATACACTGATGGTTTATTAATTGCATTGTATTGAAGCAAATGGCACTGCATAAAGATGGTGTCATATGTTGAGCTCTCAGGGATGCAAATGGATCACGTTGTGACAGGGTTAACCCACATCTCATTTTCTTTAAAAATAAAATGTATAAGTATCCTGGATAGATGGTAGATGACTTCTTAATGTAATGATTGCTACAATATTTAATAGCTACTAGTTTAATTTAATCTGAAATTCTTAAGCTGCCTCCTGTTTCTATCTATTATTCATTAGCTGCTTGTTTGAAAACCGCCTGCTTAAACTGTGATTCAGAAATACCATGTTTAAAATCAAGTGATATTACCAACGAGATGAAAACCTGCCCACACTAATGAAATTTGCCAGAGTAGAGCAGAGGCTTTTTTCTCTGCTGCTACAGCGGGGTAGAGACAAAGAGCTCAGACATACCAACATGATTGCCACTAGCAGAAGTCTGAAGATCCACTTACGGTAGATAATGGCAATACTTTATGCAGATGTTTGTAGAATACACAGTTGCCCTCTTAGTGCAGTCAGCACCTTCCCCTTCAGCTTTGCAGAAATATGTACACACAGCATTGGGCTCATGCTGAAGAGGTTCTGCAGAACTACCTAGAAATATTTTGGCATAACAGCTCGGCCTTTGAGAATTAATTGCTGCTCCGCATCTTTCAGCCTAAAGCTCATCTCTGTCCTAGTAAGCCAGCTCAGAGCCCTGCAGAGGGGCAGGACTGTGCTGGGATATCCCCTTCCTTCTGAAGCTATGAAGGAACTGAAGAGAAAGAGTAGCTGAGGTTTGCCAAGTCCCTTGGGTTCCCCATAGGTACTGGAGAAAACTGCCATCACTTGGCTTTGCTGTGGTGGGGGTACACAAGACAAACAGAAAGGGCCCCTTACCATAACAGTGCAGGATCCTGGGAGACTTAGAGTAAATTTGTGGTCCTTGGGAGTAGCTAGGTGGTGCTGCAACTAAAAGAGTAAAAAATGGACACAGGAGGAGGTGTGTTCTTCGGTGGACATGTAGATTTCCCAGGAAAGCAAGGGCTGCTGCTGTCTGCTATACAGTTTATACAGTCTTTGCCCTGGCATGTATATCCCACCATTCCATTTCTGAGTAATCACTGTTTAGGACTTAAAAGCATTACAAATGCCCTCTAACCAGTGTCTTTATTATCAATTATTATAATCCTTCCTGTTTGACAGAATAAATGCTATTTTTCCATGAGAAGTTTAAAGATCATATGTACAGAAATACCAGGAGGGCCTGGAATAAACATAGTTAAAATGCACACATGAAAATTGAATGTTTCATCATGTTTTGAATTGATCTAAATCAATACAGCACTTAAAAGGCCAAGAGCTGTCATGGCTCCTTAACACAAGGCTGCCACCAGCAGCTAAGCAAAATCAGTGGAATGTTTTAAAAAGATATATATTCTGCATAGAGATGCTGCAAATATTAAGAAAAAACCCCACTTACATGTACTGTGTTTTTAATGGTTCTTTACCCAAATTTAAGCTAATTTTAAAAAAATTCAAGTTCAGTACGAATCAGGACTACATTTAAAACTTGTACTGCTGTTGGTACAGAAGCAAGCTTCAGCACCAGAATATTTTATTTATTTATTAAACAAAATATTATATAGTTGGAAAACCATCCAAGTTTCAGGAATATAAATCCTTCACCACTCACTGCTATCATATTGCCATTGAGAGAGATCTCTATGGACGCTGCTCCAACGAAATTGCTCAGAAGTCTGTAGCTGGTTTAAATCTGTTTGGACAAGTGATTAGACTTTAAAAACTGTTTTTTGAACGGAGTCAGCATGAAGAGGGGCTTTAGAAATGGTTTTATTTTCCTAAGTAGATAGGTATTAGTAGGTGCTTTAGGATCTGGGTTGTTTTAAAAATATGAATTACCTAGAGATATGAGATGCACCCACAGGGTGCATATGCAAATCCACATAAATCCCACTGGTTTCAGTAATTGTTCAGATCATTCAAACTAACAATCTGATTAAGATCACAAAATATCACACTTAAGACACCTCGAAATCTTTTCAAAACCTAATAGAGAAGTTAACTTCACATTTTACATCAAGGCTTTATTCTTTGTCCATCTGCTGAAGGATTATTTTTTTTTCATGATTGTTACTTCTAAAGTTGCATTTAACAACATATAAAAGTAAGAATGAACTAAATCAGAAATCTTCCATTACATTCATGTTTCCCACAAATACTTTCTAAAGAAATTTAGCTATACGGACCAAAGCATTTATCATTCTTGAAAGCAACTTCACTTCCAGCTCTTAAAGAATGAATCATTTTTCTCCTTGATTTTAGAGTTAGCATTTGAGCATGATGAGTGAGTCAGCAGGAGAATGAGCTATCACAGCTGGCAGCCTCGGGTCATCTATCACCCTTTGTGCCCATCCCGGCCTATGCCATACAATGCTGCTTTGAAATGCATTGGTCCCAGCAGTGAAAATGTTTTACTGACTCTTCCTTCCCTTAACTTACACCTAATATAAATCAGGTCTTTGTACTGCTCCAAAACCAGTCTGTTCAAATTAAATGGAAATAAACGTTACTTCCCTCCGCCCCTCCCTCCCCGACTTCAAGGCTCTTCTCCATTTCTCATTTCTAGCTATTTTCCCCCTTCTTCTGTATTCCTCACTAAACACAGTTTCTTTCTGTTTTCTTTATTCCAGTCAATTCTATCGAGCATCCTGCAAATGTTACTAAGGTAATAACTTCGGCAGGATACAGAACTGTAGCAACAGAGCATAAATGACGCTAACTCTTACCTTCATTATACCCCAAACAGGGAGCAAAAACATGTCCTGACATCCCCTCTCAGTTTACTGAGAAGGTAAAAGCTAGACCTACAGGGTGAAGGCAGGAATGTAGTTATGTAAGATGCTTAACACTGCCTCTGTAACCTGCAGTTTGATGTCTACGTTTCCTTCGAGCAATGCAGTGTACTTCTTGAGCCAGGTTTTACAATAATGAGTGCATGGATAGACGGCAATTAAGATTTAAAATTAAGAAGCTGTGTGCACGTGTTCTCTAAAATATTAACGGGAGCAGCTGAACGCTGAATGCAAATACATGCTCGTTTTAAAACGGAATATAAACATTTTGTCATTTTGTGTTTGCATGTTTCTAATGGGCAGATTTTAGGCAGACATCTGGAAGACCGATCGTTTTTCACGATGCCTTTGCTCACAGTGCGGCATGTACATCTAAAAGACTGCAAAGGGTCTCTTGTGCCATCTCCTGGTTATAGTAAGACTTCACATGCAGGAAACTAAGGGAAGAAGTAGAAATTTAACAGAGGCAGTGATAGAATCAGAGAACAATTTAGGTTGGAAAAATACTCTAATATCACCGAGTCCAGCCACTGCCCCAGCACCACCAAGTCCACCACTAAACTGCCACATGTACACGTGAACACTCCAGTAATAGTGACTCAGGTCTTGGCAGCTAAGATGACTCCCCCAACACCTGGATACACATGGCAGGCTCAGGCTCTAAACCTGCTTTTAGCATTAAGTTTTTATGCAAATAAAACCTTGAAAATTACAGTGACTGGAATACAATTAAATTAATAACATTCCCCGACTGCAGCTAAGTATTTGAATGTGTGTCCAATTTACTTGACTGAGAAACACAGAAGGACTCGATCTCTGCTGAGTCCCTCTCCCTTCTCAGGGACAGGAATAAGTGGGCCTGTGCATTTATGAGAGTTTTATCTTATCTGCTCTTACAAATTTACAGGTAAGGGGACCCTAAAGGTGCGTTACAGATGGGTAGCTTATTCCAGTGCTTCACATGAAGATTTCCAATGTAAAAACTGAAACAGAATCATCCTTGCTTCAAATTTAACACTGCCTAAACTTCACAGACCATGAAAAAAAGAAATCCCCTCACTCTACAGCTACTACTACTTTTTACAGCAACATTTCAGATTCACTGTTCTGCTCAATCTAACCAATTCTTTCAGTCTTCCTCATTTTATGTTTCAAAACATATTGTGATTCTCTATTCTTTCATTTTGCCTTCATGTATCCTAGGTGCAGTATCTTATGGTGAAGTGTTCTTGTTGATCCCTCACTAGTGCCAAATAGAGCAAACTAATTACCTTCTGTCGTATAAGGATCTCACGTAATATACCCCAGGTCTTCCACTGCTCCCCCCACCTCCTTTTTTTAACCTTTTTGAAAACTGTACACATGGATTCATATTCAGTGGATTCATATTCATGGATTCATATTCCCGAGATTTTTTCTGAAGCTCTGTAGCTACTTTTCATTTAATATCTATCCTTCAAAAATTTAAGACAAAGCTTAAATTTAAACTGTTAGCATGATTATTGTGAGTTCTAATCTTGTACGTTGTGTAAGTGTGCTTTCCATTCCACCTTGTATTTCAACAGTAAAATTCACAGACACAAATGATCTGCGTCCAACACATATTGCAGAATAGGGTGTGAGAAGACTTTGTTACAGTAAACCGAGATAGTTTGCCTCCCTCAGTTGAATATGTGCATTCCCAAGCAGGTCTTATCTTCTTGTTACTGTAACAAACTCTGAGTTTGTTGAGAACTAAGCATGTTTTACCTCAATATGGTAGGCCAGGATAAGCTTGCTTTCCCCCCATCTGCATGGCTGCCAAGCTGCAGGCCATCTGTGGATCTTGAAATTCAGACAACAGCACCTGCATTACATGGGTTAGCTAATGAACAAAACAGGACATTGCATATATAGAAAATATTAATGAGCACAGGTTTCATTACTCACTTCTGCAGTGCTTTCCCTTGAGCTTCACCCCTGAGAAGGACTCCACTGCACTGGGTCCCCACTTCATTAGCACTGCGCCTCAGGATTCTCACTGTGGGAATGCTATGCTTTTGGTAACACCAAAGCTTTCACTTATTAGCATTGTGCCTAGTTCCCTGAGGGATCTGCACCTGCTTTTCATTCATAACATATGGGTAGTCCTACCCCCACTAAAGTTACCTTCACTACGTAACAAACATTGGTAATTACCCTTTGAAATGATGTATTAACTAGCTGCGTGTTCACCTTAGAGTCCCATCATCTGAATCTTAGCAACCTAATACATAATCAGGTCAGGAGGATCTGTTGCCAAGGTATTTATTGACTTCAACATACAACATAGGGGTTTCATCTCTTGGAACAGTTGCCCTGACAAAGGAGACCATTAAGTTATTTAAAAATTACTCCATGGACAAATGCATGTCAGCCTTTTAAATTAGTCCCTATGCTTGCAGATTTTTAGACTGCTTTTTCAGTAACTGTTCTAGTATCAAAGTAAGTTTGGCTGTCTGTCATTCTTGTCACCTCACCTTTCTATTCATTCCTGTGCTCTTGTCTACTTTTTAAATCAGTATTATTTTCTGGTTCTCTGGGAACTCATTTATTCCTTCTCAATCAAAAATACAATAATTCCAACACTATTTCAATTTTCCTCATTATTCTAGAACAGATCTAATTAGAAGTTAATAATACATCTAATTAGCTTGATAGTCTCCCATTCTGACGTGCATTCCTGGTTAATTTCGATCATGAGAGGCAGTGAAACAGCAGGCACTTCAGACGTTTGCACCATCTCATACTTATTCATCTCTCCCGGTAAGCAGAGAGCTCTTACTCTATCATATAAAAAATGTACTGTCTTGCTTTTCACTTGTTGACAAAAGCATTTTGTCTGTCCAGTTTTGTTCCTAACCTGCTGCGCTGTTCTGCATTTTTCTTGACAATGCAGAGTTCTTCTTCCTACTTTTTTCAGCATATTTTTTTCAGGTTACTGATAAGCCCTTAATGTAGCCACAGTGCTCTATCAGTTTTCTTTCCTTTGCATAAGGATAGGCTGTTGTCATATTTAAAATATGGCCTCTTTTAGAAACCTCTTTTTAGAAACTCTCATCTCTCTTAGATTTTTCTTTGCCTTACAATTCCTTTCCCAGGACTTTATGTACCAATTCCTTGAGATTGTTGAAATTTTCTTTTTTGAAGCTCAGTGCTATTATACTGCTTCTTTCATCCTTCTTTCCTTTGAATCACGAATTCTGTTGTCTCATGCTAACATCTTGACTGCTTTCTACATTCAGATTTTCAACTAGTTTAACTATTAAACACTGTAAAATCTTAAATAGTAAGATCATTCCCCATGGTTCCGGCACTAGCTTATATACACAAAGCTGTATCTAAACTGTGCTCAAACCAGGCTCAGAGCAAATCACATCCTGGCTTTCATCAGAGGGATAAGCAGGTGGTAGGAGTAAGGATGTGAGTACAAAGTACTTCAGTTGATGTCCGTTGCTCTGGAGAAACGAAAAATGAGGGACTATTTGTGACATTTCAAAATACATCGTCCTCACAATTTTAGATGCACACTAAGATATTCAGTATTGCATCAGCTATCTCGCCATTTGTGTGTGGCAGTCTATTGAGTTCTACACATCTTTCTCTAGATTTCAGTCTTTTGGTCAATTATCTTTCAAATAAATAAACTAATTCAGGGGATTTTGTATTCCCAACCATGGCCTGTAACAGAATTATCCAACCTCTGACCTGCAGTTTACCTTCATGGAGAAAAGTTACTTTGCTAATATTTGTGGATCTATGTACTCACCTCAGGAATCACCTGTTCTTTTTCTGCCTTGTATTTTCAAGCCCTTTGCCCTGTCACTTCCTTACATCAAGAAACAGAGAATTAGGAGATATCTTAAGGGGATATCAAGACACCGCTTCCCCAGAACAAGTGACTTTATTCTTTATCCTCCCTTTTCCAGAAAACTCCCCAGTAATTCTAGTCTATGTTTTTGCAGCTAATTATCCCACAGTTTTGCACATATCTGTGTAACGTGCCTCATTTTATTGTGTGTCATTACTCCAAGTTGTCAAGATGACTTTAAATTTTAATCATACTCTTAAGCTTGCCTGCAGAGCCCCACATAAACCAGAGCACGTTAATGAAGGCATGAAGAAATACCAAATGCAGGCAAACCTCTTCAGGGTTTTACTGGACACAACCTAGCATTTTTGTAAGAAGCCACTGTCAGCCACTCTGTTGTTATCCAAAAAACAGGTGGATCTGTCATTTAAGCACTTTTTTTCCTAGACCTGTTCCACTATTTTTGTTCACAAAAAAAAGCATTGACTATCTCTACTTAGGTGAATAATTTATTCCTCTTACTGTTTACGAGTTTTATCAGATACGATAGCAAATAAGCATCTGTTTGCAGAAATTTTACTTATGGCTGTGATGTTTAGGCTCAAACATGTCCAGTTAAACTTTCCAAATTATGTCTCTCTGGTAACAGCAACTCAAACTGTCCTCTGAGCTGAATTCTACCAGTTTAAAATACAGTATCTATTTTAGTGTCTAAATACACTATGTATTTAATCTACATAATGCCAACATCAGAATGAGACGAACCATAGCACAAGAATGAGAATGAAATGAAATAAATAACCTTAAGACACAGGACAGGTTTACAAGACAGTAATTAAACTCCTGCCTTTTAGGCAAGTTATGAAAGTATCACTTATATTAGACCAAAAGAAGAATAAACAGAATGATGCAAAGACCAGATCCTGGACTATATTACTGCAATGGCCTGATGTAACACAGCAGCTGCCAATTCCACTTGCATGTGAGACACTGAAATATCCCTGAACAGGCTGCACACTAAAATAATGCCAGGCTGAAGCGGTCCCAGAATACTTTCAGGTCATTCACAAAGAGCTTTCATGTAATAGCTAAGAGCCTTCTTCAAACATTGCCATAGAAGGAACTAAAGACCTTCCCTCTGCAAAGGGAAAGGAGAAGATTCTGCAAATTAAAGTTTTGTTGTTGTCACTCATTAATAGATTAAAATCAGCATCATTAAAAGGTTTTTCAAATGTTTTGCTTCAGAAACTTTTAAATAGATATTTTAAAGGTGAAATTATTCATTCTTATATTTATTTCAGAGGGTTAGAGTATGAAATCATATAAAAAACCCCCAATGGAATATTCCACCACAAAGAAGTAATTTATTGGTACTTAAAATAATTACAAGGTCTCTTGGGGAAAAAACCCCACAACACTTTTATAAGGCAAATTGTAGTGGGGGCAGTGTTAAAATGACTATCTGAAAATTTCTTACATTTATAGTAATTTCATGAAGGCAAAAACATTTACAGGCGAAGAACATCTGTTAATAAGGCAAATCCCAAAGATGACCACTCAATTAAGCTGATTTACAGGACTTTAGTTTTCAAACACTGTTCTAGCCAGCATTTCCAATGCTTTGAGGGTCCTTCAAAGCTCAACATGAATTTAAAAGTAATTACTTAAAAAGCATGTTTTGAGAAAAAAAGACTTTCTGGGGAAAAAAAGTGAAAAGCTACCTCTAAACAGAATACAACATGGAATTTAAACAAGGTTATGCTTTGGATTGTATCTAATCAAATACAAGGGAGAAAAGGTCTGTCTGCACACTTTTTCTCATCATAATATCAAGGGTTGAAACAGTCAACCATAAGTTTAACTGAAGAATTGTTGGCTTCCCCTCCTTTCAAACTGTAGCTAATTTATGATTTTTTTTAATTTACAGATTTCCTCAAGTGTTACTCCTTTGCAAATCACATACAGTACTCACAGAAGTGATGAGTCTCAGCAATGTTTATGAAACCAGTCCAATACACAAAGCAAAGTCTAGAAGTGGTTGAAAATTTTGCACAGAAAGAAATTTGTCAGAATCATGAATCAGAGTTGATTCATGAATTATTTCCCAGGTTCTTGGTTTGTAATTCTATGGAATAGTTCATAGGATCCAACTGTATTCAACGCAGTTGTCCTTCAGGCTTCTGGAGGTGTTGGAGCTGGAAACCTGATTTCAAACAGAGCTACTATAACTAGGACACACTTCTCAGCTTTCTAGCAGGAGGCCTTAAAATCCCAGGGATCCTGGGGACAGACACCTGTATAGGGACACAGAAAGAGCACCAATAGACAGAAAAATGGGAAGGCTCCCAAGGAGCAGACTTCATTTCAGAACTCCATGAGTCACTATTTGCAAAATAAACATAAAAACAAGATGAGGGAAATGTGAAAAAAATGAAGTAGTGCCATAACTCAATACTATGCATTAATAGCAATGTAAAGTCTGATACATTGAAGTGTTATAAAGGAGACATGAGAGGATTTTTAAAATCCTGTATAGCACCAGTTATTGCCATAGAACAAACATGAAATTTTCTAGATGTAGTAGTTGCTTTATATCCTTATAAAAACTGTAAGAAATATTTGAGTTAATTCTCATGAGTGCAAAATATAAGTGGTAAGAAAAATCCACAAAAGCAATTTCAACAGTCTGACTGGTAACTATATAAAATGAATTTATTAAGATCATGTGATTAGCAAGTTTTGTGGAGTTCTTTACATTAGTAAAGCTTATGCTACTTAAAATTTTACTGTCTTTCAAAGGCAAGGCATGCCTTTAAGTGAATGGCAATTTTTAACTGAGTGAAAACCAAATAACTATTAAAAACCCAATTATTTAAAATAAATGCACAGATAAAATACGTGAAATATGTCTGAAGATTAGGTTATCATTAGCATTCTGAAATAATTGTATTATATAAAGATAGGAGGTAAGAATTAAATGTTTTCACATTTGGCAATTTTTAGAGAAATAACAACACAATTCCTTAAGGATAAGTCAGAACACTGTAATTAATGGCATGCTAAACCTACCTATAATAAAAAACAAAGTAAGTCATATTAAAAGGAGAACAAATGCAAGAAAACCCTATTGAGGACTGAGATCTCCATTATTTAAATGAATAAGAGACAAAAGTTAGTATTATTGTATTAGTATGAAAAAGTAACTGAGGTATTTAATGGGAAGCATTGACATACCCTGTTTTTACTGAGAAAGATGAGAGAGGCCTGTGATGTACATATTGCTGTTACTGACAAGAGAAAAGGAGAAGCTTTCCTCTTAACACTGAGAAAGCTATACTTTAACATGTGCACATGCACTTCTGTCAAATCCAACAGTACAATTTGCAAAATACCAGATGTGCACATTCCCATTTCTCACATCATTATCCTTCTCCATCACTAAAACATGACAAGACACTTAGTTCATATCTGCCCTTCATCTACTCATCTCTGAAAAGATTTTTAGGTTTTTTTAAACACAGTTCTACACAAATCACTCTTAGGACAGTGATTATTTTAGTTGTTTCTTGCCCTCCCCTATCTCTCTTTCAACACTACCATTGTTCTCTCTGGTAGAAATACTTGCATTTGTAACCAATCTATAGGCTTAACATTTTGGCCTTGTATAAACCTGGATAGCTCAAAAAATTTTCTAGCAATAGCAACACATTTCATTGCCATTTAGAAGGTCTTGTAAGCTCTATGCATAGGTTAGCACCAAAAGTTTTACAGGTTGCAGATCAAATTTCACACAGTTATCCTCCTTTGAATGCTGCTGGAGGACTGCAATCTACAAGAGCAACAGGAGCAAAAGCCATACACAAATGTGCACACATACAGACGTACACAAACTGGCCAAGTGACTCTTGTACCAAATACAGATAAAAAAGGCAATTTCACACTTATTATCTTCACATTGCCATGAGTCCAGAAGCAGAGCAACAAATTGGTAATCCTTAGATTCAGATCTTGCTTTCATTTGGAAACAGGTTAGTTAGCCAAACAAAAAAAGAGGTTGAAGGATAGTATTCCTCTCCTTCCTTAGTATGGTTGAATAGACAGCCAATTATTGAAGTCAATTATAGTTTTCATAATACGCAACATAAAAGCAAGACACACCAACAGTCAGTGAATAGCAGAGGATCTGTGTCCTTGGATTATATGTACAGTGTAACAGAATATAATTGTACTATGTCTATATAAAAATATAGTCAACATTTAATAAGCTATACTCCAAACTCTCCTAGTCCAACTTTGCAACAGAAGCTGTAATTTTAACTTATGTCCACAATATTTTTTAGATATTTGTTTTCAGGCTAATTATTTATTTATGCTAATGAACAGTGACAAAATTAATAATCCTTTTCAACTATACTCTCTCTTTACTTTTAGCTCTATTTTTCCTCTTTTGATTTGCCATCCAGTTGCCAGTGATGCAAATCTGATTAGTCAGCATATTTATAACTCCATGTTAAGAAATATAATAATTTCAACGTGAGATAGTATTTTAAGTCACTTCACTTGAGTATTTCCTTGGGAATTGGTCCAGTAGATCCAAACGTAATCCAGTTTACAGTCTAGACTTTACACAGAACAGATGAAACATAAATAATTACTGAAATGTTGCTTTCATCCTGCGCAGTGTGTCCTGAATTTTTCGAGAATGTTTTTCTGCTGGTATCTGATGGAAGTTGGCACAGTTGTCAGCTGCCAAGGCAGAAATGTCTGCATCTTTAAAGCGAGTTATTCTTTGTTTGAGGCAAGACTGCAGCTTGAAATCTGGTGTATATGTATAAGAATTCTCTTGAAATGCATGAACTTGGCTCACAACTTTTGCAATATTTCTTGTAAGAGAATATGGTAAAAAAGATTAGTTTGTTTTGCTGATGATAAAAACAAAAGCATGAATCAAAAAAAACAAACTTTCAAAGGCATTGAGCATTTCTTCAATAGTATAGATATTTTTAGTTAGATGTCCAAATGACTGAAGCTGTGAAACATCGCATTAGCTGTCATTATCCCATTAGACAACAGTCTAATAAAAAAGTTAGGTAATATACACATATAATTAAAATAATTACCTAAGTTTAGACCACTTGTGAGCTCCATTTGTCATTGTGAATCCTCCAGTTTCAAGCTGTTGGACATGCATAGCCAAAACATGGGCTGATGGAATTGTTGGAAGAGTTTTGAATCTGTCTCCTTCCATCAAGCATAAGCTATCACTTTTTAAAAACACCTAGTTTAAAAATGTACACAGGTTAATCTCACAATAAGTATCAGTGAAGGCTTTGTAAATTCTCCAGGTATTTAACACTACCTATTTGTCATGAATATTAACTTTTGACTTTGAAGTTGAAGACAACACTGTGAATTAATCTGGTGGCAAACTTTTTGAAGCACACAAATAAATAAAGTAACTTTAATCAAAAGATACTTCATACATAATTTTAATTGTTCTAAATCACTGCCAAAACTGCATTTAAAAACTCCACTCTGTTTGAAAATTCTACAGATCAATAAGAGAATGCCTGTGATAAAGACTTTTTAGAATAGACTACAGCCACAAAGCTCCTACAGAAATCTTCTAATGCATATCTAGTGTATCTGAAGTTTCAGTTTGCTTTGAAATGTCTTTTTTGATTTTTAGTCTCACAGGACAAATGTTAGAAAAATCCTGAGATTAAAATCTATATAAACCCTTGAATTAAGAGTAAAAAAGTGTTAAAACATATACACACCTCCTTAATAATACAAAGTAATAATTATGGTTCTCATCCTGCAGGGGCACCCACCCACTTAAGCAGATCTTGCATCTTCTTCAACCCCAAAGAAGTATTTTTACAATAAAGACTTTATACTATACCTCAACAGCTTTGAGTTCCTCCATTATCTCAGCTACTTTTGCAGGTAAAATTTTCCAGGCCTTACAATAAAACAAAATGCATTTTTGTTTTTCACATTAATGTCCATATCAGAACAAGATTATATTAAGTAAAATAGTTACAGAACAGAGTGCCAAACTAACTTACTGGTAGCTGTCGTACAATAAGGTTTTCCAAGCCTGCTAGGATCTGCATTGCAGTGGCAAAATTTCTTTGTTCATAGCAGCATTTTGCTATAAGAAGAAATTTTGATAACAAGCTCACCTGCCGCTGAAAAAAAGTTAAGGTATACTAAATATACAGAAATATACACTAAATATACATAGCAAATCTACACAATAAAATTAAATGAGAAGGAAGAAGAGTTGTATTTTCTTTTCCAATTTGTTGTCAAAACTGTTGACTGTAGGAACACTTCCCTCCAACAAAAAGTTGTTCTTTTTCTGTTACTCAGGTGTCCTTGATAAAAAAGTTAGACATGTATTCTCCTCAGACAACCCATTTCTTACATTCTATTAGGTTTTGACACCTGCTACTACAAAACATCCTTCCTGTGACAACAAACCAAATTGTTAGCTGTCCACTCACACGTGTATTTCACAATATTTCTTGCAGCTGTGCTGCATAGCAACTCATATATAATAACAAATAAATAACCACTTCATCATTAATAATACAATAAACAATGACAAACCTTAATTGTGTGACATGTTACAATTTCAGCAGCAACCCAGGTGCTGATACTGTCTGCATTTCTTAATAATTGCAGAAGGTACTGGTCTTGTATGCACTCCGACAGAAACAGATTACAGACTTTAAGTGAAACTGGTTCAGTAGAAACTGCCCTATGGAGAATATAAGAAAAAAAAAGCAAAAAGAATTCCTGCTGATACTGGGTTTACAAAGGAAGTCTTGATTGTGAAAAGGCCAACTTTGAACAATTTTAAATAATTCTGCATTGCTTACAGCCTTTTTATAATATTTGGTGATGCACATAGTAAGCCATGTTACTTCTTTCTTATAATTACAAGATAATTATATCTGATCAAAGAATAAGCATATGGAATATACATTTCTGTAGATAAAGACACTTTCACCACTCCTCAATGAATAAAACAAAATGCTCTGGTCTGACACAAAGTAACAGCCAGAAATCCAAACTCATTAAGAACTGCAGTCACATAGACAAATCGAGCCTGACACAAAGTGGCACCAGATGCTTTGTTTTCCATGACTGAACCCCAAAATCTGTATAAACCAGCTGATTTACCCTTGGCATTGAACAATCCGTAAAAGATGAGTTGCTTTAGAAGTTCATTCCCCATCTCTAGACACAAAAGGCTACTACAGGTAGTGCAATTAACAAGTAATAATTAGAAGCTAGCTGAATCCACTGAGTATGTAAGAAGTAGACCATAAAAATATAATTAGGTCCATGTGGCTGAATGAAAACATTAACTACTGATGAGCAAGTAATTTAAATGCATTGGTAATCACTCTAGTAACTATAGGAAAACTCTTATGTATCACTGAATACTGATAACTCATTCACCTAAGAGTACAAAATGAACATTGCACAGAGAAGCTTTGGAGTACCCATTCACATTCAGAACCCAACTGCACATGATCCTGGGTAACCTGGTCTAGCTGACCTTGCAAGGTGCTTAGACTACATGATCTTGGGAGGTTCCTTCCAACCTCAGCTATTAGACTTTATGTACATACACACCTGCATGATCAAGGATCCCACTTTAAAATCCATTACACATTTCCCTGCCAAAAAATGAAACCTTTGAAGCAACCCTCCAACACAAATATTTAGAAATATTTTGGTCTGACCTGCTTTACATTTCAAAGAAATCACCTTGCAAATGTGACCTTCCACATATAAGTATATGCATAAGTACATACACATGTATAAAAACTCCTGAAATTAAAAAAAACAACATATAAACAGGCTATCTGGTCTGTCAAAAAAACACTAAGTATTTAAAACGTTTATTTCTGGCTGTATTAAAAGTGTAACATGGTAGGTCATTGTGCATCAACAGAATAGAAGGGCAGTTAAAACAAGCAACTTACCTTTGTACAGGAACACATTTGTCTTTAACACCAAGTGCTCTTGAATTTAGAAAGTGTACTGGATGACACTTAAGAAATACTTCCTAGACAAAAAGAGCAAGATACATCTACTGTTAGCTCTAACAATTCTCTTAAAATGTATGGGGATAAAAATGACAGAGCGTGTCTCTCTTGCACCCCACCTTCACAAATTTATGAGAGGGATCACAGCCTAAGAATGGCATTACTCACTCTAAATTTTACTGCACAGATTTCATGGGAAAAAGGGATTATTTTAATTCAAAGTCATAAAATAGTAAGAAATAAGCTTGAAACACGGTTGGGAAATGGTAGAGAAAGAAGGCTGAGTGCAAACTAAGACGACAGCTATTATTTCCAAATAGACCTAGACCTCTGTACCTGCTGCAGCAACGTCAGCTGCCAACAAAGCTGTTGTGCACTGTACTCTATTAAGAGATATGGTCCCACTTCATTTGCTTTAGCTTCTGTAAAACTGCATGGCTTTGGCAAAACTGCTGAACCAGCGTGCAGTCGCTCTCTCTGATATTGTGCAATTGGTCCCATACCTCTGGATAGTTTCCAGTAAAAGTTCTGTAGAAAAAAATAAATGTAAGGATACAACTTCTCTGAAACAAATACTAGGTCTCCCCTTGATGTAACTTTCAGGAATGTTTTGTTAAGAGAAACAACTCTGTGCATACAAAACTCTTCAGCTAATCTTCAAGGTTAGCTCAGACACTATTTGGTTTACTCAACATTGCTATTTTAAGCTAATATAATATGCACAGTTGATGAGTCTGAGCAGGAGGTGGCCAGATCTCAATCAACAATCAGTATTTAAAACAAGCCTCTGTGTATTCAAGCTTGGTGCCATAAAATGCTTTATATTCCAAAATTCTATATATTGTACTTCTCATTATTTCTTGTATCCATTTTGCTTAGAATAAAACACTAATTTCCAAGAAATATTCAGTTTTTCCATTCTTTTTCCTTCTTTTATCTTCCAGTATCATTCTGATGCAGTGACAATAAAAAAAGTCTGTTTCTCTGTTCTGTTTGCCCTTTCTTGGCTGAATCCCCAGTGTACCCCATGGAATTCTGCACCTTTACCAGGAGGCTGATTCTAAATTCAACTGGTGCACTGTTGATACATTTGACTTCCACACGTTATTTTGGTCACTATGTAAAGAGGTCTGTTTTCAGAAAACGCCTACAGTACATTCTGGCTTCTGGGATTCTAGCATACTATATAAAATAATAAACAGACAGAAGTTCAGGCAAGTTCTTGCTACAAGCTTTGAAGTTCTAGCAGAAAACCTCTCACCTCCTCATATTTTCCTGTATTTATAGTCTAACAAAGATTTACGCCTAATAAAAAGTATTAAAGTTTGACAAGGGGGTAAAGGTTTTCCAGTAACTATGAGTCACAGGCTAGTGTCAAGAATGCAGAATTCAGCTTCCAAAATTTTGATTACCTGATCTATTATTGCTGGAACAGCTGACAATAATTAAGACGAGATTATTTTCACAGTTACAGAACTGTTTAGGCCTTAGATACTTTCAAAAGAAAATTTAAAATGCAGGTACATAATTTTTACTAAATAGATGGTCTGGATCCTAAATTAGATACTCCTGTTTTTGACAAAACGTAATATATGGAAATGTGCTCCATACACTGCAGTCTGAACAAAAAACATACCTTTCTGGAAACGTCTTCTGAGAGCTTTTTACATAGGGAATGTAATGTTTTTCTGCCCTCCTCACCTTCCTCTTCACATTTGTCCATGCTGGAGCACTGATCAGCGCTACCATTTTTCCTAGCAGAAGCATCTTCAAGCAATGACAGCAAGCGCTCGCCATAGCCATTTAACAAATCAACCTGTAAATGCAAAGTAGGTTAACAGAATATTGAGCTCAGTTTTCCATAAATTATAAGCAAGCCACAATATAATTGTAAGATTCACATCTGTCCAAAACCAGACATACTGAACACAGCTGTCAAAGGTAGCATTATTTTTCTTTTATTTACTTCAATTGTACTTAGGAAAGTTTTTGGCAATCAAAAATCTTACATATACTATAACTGATTTCAGTTTTTTTTTCTTAAAGCATCCACTGAAATTCTGACTTGCCTTGGAAGAAATAAATTCTTTCAGGGTACACAGAAGACCAGTATTTGTTGCAAAGTCTACACTATAGCAGTCTTCAATCCAAGCCTGCAGGATGTAGAAACTGCGGTTACATATTTTGGTAAGTGATGTGGAAGGATCCAGGCTTGCACTGGTGAAGAGAAAAAGAAACTTACTGCACCAAAATTGATACCTAATTCCAATTTAAATACAAGTATTGAAAAAAATCCATAAGTATTATTTAGTTTTGACTGTACTATCTGACATTCCTATATTTCATGTGTCTAGAATCTCTGGCTCTATGGAAACAAAGCTGTGGTTCTACTTCTTACCCACTACTGAGTAACTGATAAAAGTAAGACTCGAAATTCAGAAGAAAATAGAAGAAAGCAAATTGTCAAATATAGCTCTTAACCTAGTTCCACTCTCACTTGTCAAGAGAGCCTTACAAAGACAAAAATAATTCATTTTAATTAAGTAGGACTTTTGAGTAACAGCTATGTGCTATTGGGGGAAACTCAATTGTGTTTTGGTAATATTTTCATGGGAATTTACTGTACCTGGATAAAGTGCTGCTGATTCTGTCAAGAAGAAACTGCAAAAATTCTTCTGGTGTGCAGAAATAGCGAAATGTGTAGAGAAACTGCTGTACATAACCTTCTAAAAATGCATTTCTGTAAAGCACAAGAAAAACCTCAGACAAGCCAGAACACATCTTTTTGTCTCAAGAGTACAGCAACAGCAAAAAATACTCAATATGTCAATAGGCATTTTAAATTCTCAAGTTCTTCATAAAACTTTGATCTTTTATTATTATTTTTACACATCAAATGCTATGATTGCCAATGCTGAAAGCATAATTTGTTTTATAAAGAGTTTCTCCACTTTCAATTTTGTGAATAACCACTTTGACATTTCTATTATTAAAAAAGTTACAATCTGAATAGTATAGAAGAACATATTTTTCTTTTTCTAACATCTCACTTGATGTTGCTTTAAAGTTTTTTATTATACTAACATCATAAAAAGTAGACACATTAAGCAAGAAAATATTCCCTGTAGCTCTAATTAGAGTGTGGTTACTTTAACAACAGAACACACTTATTATACAGATGTTAAAAATGAAGGTATTTTTTATATACACACACTTTGAAGGTTTTAACACAGGTTAATTGTCCTGTTTCCCTGTTGGCTTACACTGCATCATGAAGGATGGGTTTGACGACTGTGGAAGCTCTGATTCCAAAACACTTTCTTCACTTTGTGCAAAATATAAACTACGAGGAAAAGCAGCACTCAAGGTAAGTAACTGGATCTCAGAGTCAGGATGAGTGGGGAGAAGTAGCTGGGAGCAATTTGGTCCTCTACATCAGCACAAGTCTGATGGAGTCTCTGGAAATTTCCATCCTTCATTACAGCCCATGTACCTTAAAACAACACTGCCCTCACCCTAGTTGAAGGACAGCTCTGTCCCCATTTAAACACTGAGATAAACCTGTGTCTTGATCAATGCCAAGGACTGATTATTGGGGCAATACTCTGTAGAATAAAACCTAAACATTTTCACATCCAGACCCTATTAATAAGAATTACTAAATTGTATGATCTGAAGAATTGTCGTACTGCTGGCAGTAACATAAAGCCTTGATTCCATGGCAACTATCAGAGCAAAACTTCAAATAAGTAAAGGATAAAAATGTTTGAAGTTATTATTTTTTTTTATTTATTATCAAATGCTTAGGGTTTTAATCAAACCTGGCCAATCTTTTGCCATTTTCATGCCCATTTCTGTAAATAAGTGTTCACAGAAATAACAGAAACTTGATACAAGAGAGGAGAATTTATTTAATGTTGAGTAAGTAGGATTTATCACAGAGACAAGTTTTTCCTGATTTAACAACTATGCTTCAACCCACTTCCAATTCAGATGCAAAATATACTATACCTAGAATATAAATAAGCCATTAAACCAAGTGGTGTACCAGCCTGCAGAACTCTTACTCCATTTTGGTTATTACACTGGTGTTTCTCCGTGTTATAGTAAAGAAGCAATGATGGCTCATCCACAGGTGCCATGTCCACGGTGTCAGTTTTCCGATTGTGAATGACTGCAGGCAGTACATAGGATTCCACACCCCACTGCTCTGCATACATCATCTGCTCAAAGAAACAAGCTCATGATAAAATAAAATAAAGGAAAATCCACACAAAATGCAGTCAACAAAGTCAAATTGTATTTCATACAATCTGTTTTTTCCTTTTTAAACAAAACTAGTAGCACTAACCTTTATTTTAATAATTCTTTTAGATCCTACTAAAGTTGGCACTTTGACACAAAACATTTCTCATTTTATACAGTGATTTGAGTGGCCAACTACACTGATACAGTAATGAAATGACGAAGCACAAGCTAAATAAAGTCTAACTTGCCTGCACGTATTTCTTTACCAGTTCAAGAAACTGCACTTTTGATTTCATCTCCTGTAGCTGTCCTCTCAATTTGGGCAACACAGATTTAGTTTCAGGACCTTTAGATTTAAAACATACAGCATAAGAATCAATGATTCTGATTTACAGAACAAGTCCTTAAAAGTAATATGCACCCATTTTATTACTGGCAAGTTGCTGTAATCTTACCTTTGCTTCTTCTTTCTTTTTGCAAGAGTTTCTGGTAAAACTTTATAGTCTTTCTGTAATTTTTTGTCTCCATCATCAGCAATTGTTCTAGTTCCTATTTAAAAAGGAAGAGGATTCTGATGGTGAATACAAGGCAGTTCTAGTAAGAAACAAGTTTTAGAAGAGAATTATTTTGTAGAAAACACCCCCCACATCCAAACAGACAAGAATATAGTATTAACCATGGAAAAAATACCTTTCACACCTGTGCTTATAGGCAAGTTACAGTAGGTGTTACCTGTCAACAGAACAGCATGAGTTATGTCACAGCTCTGCAGCTTATGAACAGGAGCAGTTTATGTATGATAAGACCACATGGAAGTTTGTCCGAATCCACTTACATAAACATGCCTTTAGTTATAATTGCACTTATCTGGTTTTTTCAAGAGAATTTTTAAAACTTACAGTCAGAAGTCATCCAGAATTAAAAGTTACGGGTTGTGAATTTAGTGTAAGTCCCAGAAACCCACTGTAAAGCAGTTGTATTTGCACCAAGAACTGAACGTCTGACTGAAATTCAGTTTCCAAACAAGTACAATTACAACTATGTTATACAATCAGGTCAGAAGGCAGACAGGAGAGCTCCTCTGGAACTAAAGGACACATGAATTTTGAAGTTCAACCATCATATTTTATATTTATGCATTTCACATAAAAAATAAACTAAATGTCTATAGAAATTTATAACTTAAGCAATGCTTAAAATAAAAGTATATTGGACTTCTCACAATATATCAAATTTAAATGCAAACATTTATAATTGTTTGCATATCAAAGGTTTCATTATCCTACCAACCAATGAAAATAGGCCATCCACTTTGGGTTCAGTTTCTGATTTATTATGAAACAACAAACACAATGTATGTTGTGCTTTATAAAAGTGGTGGCTTTTGCACTTGGATCCTAAGCTAACTACCAGTGACCCAGTTACATGAAACAGCATTTTAAATGGTGTAAGTTCACAGGATGCAGCAGACAACTCCCACAAGCAGAGTGATCAGAAAACACAGAGCTCAGAGCTAACATATCAAACAACAGATTGGTAAATAGGTTAGCTTTAATTGGATGGACTTGCTGGAAATTAATTTGAGTTTAAGAAAAACCTGTCACTGCTTTTCAGAAAAGCTCAAAAGGTTTAACAATGTAGTTCATTAGCATCAAGAGTCACAAAAGCCCGGTGGATTTTTAAAAGATCTACTGCTACACAGCGTCACACAGAGAATAGGGAAAGCCCAGAAAAGCTATTATCCAGATTCTTAATTGGAAGTTGCTTGCTTTTGCTTCAAGGCCTGGTTTTGCTTTGTCAATTAAAGCAAAACTAAGTTGATTAAGATACTGTGAAAACAGGGAATCAGAAAGAGCGGTCATGTGGAAACTGATGGACAAAAGCAGTTTGTCCCTTAAAAGACTTGAGGTAAATAGCAATGAAGTCAGAAGCAAATTCTCTGTCTGTTTCACAATATTTCTAATTCAGGTTGGTCTAGAATATAAAAACTTTTGATGAAGCTCAATTATTCTGCTCCCCCTGAAGAGCATTTAATTTGTCAGGACACATTTCTATAGAACATCCCTTAGTCCAGGAAACAAAGTAATGATAAAGTGACTTTGCTAACTTGGAAAAGTTGCAAATTCTCATCTGTCCCTTGAAGCACAAGTTTTTTACATGCTGAAGGGTGGCTCTACCAATGAATGCCAGATATTGATAGAAATGAAAGGAAAAACGGAATGGGAAAGCGAAAACTGTGACCAGAATATGGAAAAGCTTTGCTAGAAACATCCTAGTCATAGCCTGTTGGAGACTTCTATAAGTAGCTTAGGAGATCTGGGGGGGTAACTGAAACCTAATATAGCAAAGAGGAAAGGGACAAACGCTACAGGTGAAGGCTCTGGGCTCCAAGAAAACTGAAGCCATCTTACCAGACTACAGAAAAAAACCCACTTCTCATTGTTAGGGAAGACTTGGACATTCCCCTGGATAAAGGGCAGCCATGGTAGTTGTCTTCCCTTCTTGCTCTGCTGCAAGGACTTGGTTTGGATTGCCTGGATGCACTTTAGGAGGGGGCAAAAATCAGCAGCTCCTGAACTAGAGGTGACATGAGGCAGGGGGACATACACTTGCTTGTCTAAGAACTTACTTTTTTAAATGCAGATTGACTTTTGCTGACTGCAAGAACCACAATGAATTATCTGGTAAGCACCTACACAGTAAAGTATTAATAATTTTACGACATTTGAAAGTACCACATTGATTAATAAATATTTTATTTATTCTAGCGATTTCACATTCCTTCCAAATATTTCTAATTTTTGAATCATAATAGCTTGATTAATCCTACTGTAAGTATCCATCATATAACAACTGTTTTACTTTTTTTGCATTCTATTAAATCACAACCTGTCTAAGGTGCAGACAGTATCCAACAAGTCCCAGCAGAAAAACAGAAAACTTAATTGTTTTTATGGCATAATATTTAATTCTTTCATAAACATGTTCTGGCACTCAGAATTTCTCAGAATGTTCTCAAACCCACTTACAGTTATACAAAACAAAAACCCCGCAAAATAAATATAATTGCATTCAGTTTTAGAAGGTGAATAAAGAAACATTTGAATCATATAAATATTTTCATTGGAGAGAGAAATGTACTAATGAGATGTGTATGTCTCTAAATGTGTAATTTGGGCTTAGACTCTCATTCATTACTCAGTTCCAGTTGCAGACTAGACTTGAACCGACCAAGCAGACCCACCCCTATGAAAGGGCAGTGCCATTAAGTCAAGACAAATGTAGTCAAGCTCAAATGTCTATCTTTAAATACTCACTCTTTGATATAGAAACTCCTAAACACTGTTTTAGCACACTTTACTGCAAAGCAGAAGAATTAGCTCACTTTTAGTTGACTTTTTAAAAATCTGTCAGACTTGGAACAAAAAAGTAGCTTAAGTAATCCTTGTCAGGCAATACAAACTAGACTTACACTGGTTTCTGAAATAAAACTGGTTAAAAGATGATTTAAAGAAGGAAGGATAGAGTGGAGACAAACTGTTTCTTTGAACTTAATATTTACAAAAAATTTTACAAACTGAAATAGATGATGAAATGTAAAAATTAAGTAAATGTGATCAATATGATCTTTAAGAAAATGAAAGATCTCGCTAATCTAAAACAACCCACCCCCCCACCTGTGCTCCTCCAGCTACTTTAAAGGCTGCACTCGTTATGCATGATTATGATGATTAGCCATCTCCAAGTGAAGAGAAGAGCAAATAACCACCATTCTGCTGGCAAAGGGCAAGAAGCTGTGAGGAAGGAAAAGGGCTCAGGGCTTATGACTGGGAGGACGTCTCATGGGCCTGCAATCTGCTCCAGTCACAGTCATTCTTAGGCCTTTTCTATAATATTACCACTCTGGCACTGGTGCATATGGCAGATAGTACTTTTCCAGTCAACTTTAGGAACAGAAGACAGGTTGTAGACTGGTGACATCACTTTTGTGTCAGTGCTTTTTATTTTGGAATACTACCCCTACTGTGGTTTATTGCTAAGACGTGACAAGTCTTGAGGATTTTAAGCCAAGTCAGTATTTAAAAGAAGAAAGGGTGTTTCAACTCACTATAACACAACAAACTACTACTTGTATCGTATTTCTAACCCACAAGAGGTATCTTAATGATTTAAAATCAATGTACTCACCACTTTTTTAGCATCTATATTTTGTGACTCACTTGATTTCTGCTTTCCAAGGTTTTTCAAGTAACTATGAACTTCTGAATCAAAACATTCAGCTCCATAAAATGCACTGCTCCAACCAGGACTACAGCCATGAAAGTCAGGTAGACTGGGAGACGTTAGGTAGTTGTTTCCAGCTATCTTTATCATGGCCTCTTCCTCTGGCCCTGTATTTTCTTCTGCCAAGCCTGGATCAATACAACAGCCATTGCTTTGTAAACACTGTTGCTCTTTCTCCATGGGGATAGTACTCTGCAGTCTCAATTCTTTTTCAATATTGTTGGAAGGTGACTCATTGAAATCCATTTCAACTAATGATGTATTTACTATAGGCTCAGCCTTCACATCAGAATTTGCTTCCCCTTTTCCTAAAAAAGTTTTGTATGGGAAAAAGAAATAACGGTCATGTCATTCATGCTTTGTTGAACTTAAACACTATGCATACAGAATACTCTTATGAGACTACCTATGTGCTCTAACAGTGGTGTTAGATGCTTATCTTGGCCCTGTACTTTCTTTTTCTTGATTACACATTGTAAAATGATAAAGGTTAACAACATTTCAGAACTATAAAGCAATAGTTACACAACGTATTTTTCAAAATTACAAAGTATTTTCCAAGCATATGCAACAAGCATTTAAACAAAGCATAGCAGAGAAACTTTAAAACAGAAGTAAGTATGTCAGACATATGCACACATCAGTAAAACGCTTAGGTCTTGAGGGTTTTTTCCATCCATAAGCCTCAAAGCTTTTATTCCATACATAGAGGGCAAGAATACTTGACACAGCCAATAGGGATATAGATGTTAAACTTTCTGCTCCTACAGGACTCAATCCCTTGAGCTATGATGGGACTTCTTTTAGGTTCAAACCGCTACTACCAACCTTCAGGGACTGAGGTGACAGTCACAAGTTGGTATAATGCTGACAGGAGCTTTTACACCTGCCAAAAGTCACTGTCTTCACTTGAGCAGCCCTCCAGGGCTTGGATGTGCCACCCTGGAGTTAAATGAACCTAAATTACTGGTACAAAGACATGAAACACCCCATGGTAAATTCTGACTCTACATTTGCAATCATTCAATGAGCCAAAATGAAAAACTGCAACATAGAACAGCAGCCAAATGCAAAATTATAAATTTGTGTTTCGCTATAAAAATTAACAATTTTTATACTGTGTATAAAATGCAAAAGCCCTTCTATAAAAAATGCACAGTTTAACTTAGTTCAAAACTGAGAATTATCGAAGTTTAAATGCTGAAATTTGGATGAACTACCGAGAAAGAAAACCTCACACTGCTACAACAGCAACCAAATACTCGCTGTCCCTCAATACACTAAGCCTAGAAAGGGTAATGGTTCTGTTATAATATTGGGATTCATCAGTTCCAGCTCAGTTTTGTGTTCAGTTACTGAAAGATGGATATTTTGTAAATTTTCAATGACAAAGTATGTCAGGAGAAATGTAAAACTTACACTGAAGAAGTATAAATAAACAATCCACTAATGAAACCTCAATGACTGCCCTGATATGGTGTCCTGTAACCAAGTTTGTGATCAAAACAAAAACTATCTCAATGAACAAATCATGTGACGCACTGTTCATATCAGTATCTCTTTTAAAAACGCATTTCAGTGTACAGAATAGGGAAGTGGAGGAATTCCTAGAAGATACCTAAAGACTGTTTTTTTTACCTGTTTGTGAAAAAGCCCTTGGTGAATAGTTAAAAAATATCCATTTAAATATAAAAGCAATTCAGTTTCTAGATTTCTGTACAATTCCTGTCCCCAGAATTTTTAAGTAATACTGATTTTTTTTCATTTTAGTAAATTTTATTTTTATTGCTTTGTTTTACTCTCTAGTTTTTTTTAATCCTGATAAGTGAACATTGAAGGACAGATCTATAGCAAAGCCATTCTTCAATCAGTCCTCAACTTCTTATACTAAGGGCTCATAAGCATTTTCTAAAGCTCTCCTCTCTGCCTAGCTAAGTTTGTTGTGCTGTGTGGAGCTGACTCAGTATGACTGTTCCTCCCTCCATTTCTCTGCTTTAAACCATGCCAATAGAACATCTGCCAGAACACAGGAATATCACATATAGCAGTTTTCAACAGACACATCCATGTAAATAGAAGTAAATGACATGTCACTCAATGACACTGGGTCATACAGAAGCTTCATACAAAAGACATTTATGTCCTCAAGGCATGGATAATGTTAAGATTCAGTGATAATGTCTGTAAGTGTTAAGGCAGTGTTTTTCTGAAGACCCACCCAAAGTGTCAAGCTCTCAAAGCTTGTGTCATTGATAGATTTCTAACACCCATAAAGATATAGAAATATGAAGTCCCTTCTCACCCTCTGTCTGATCACTGCTTGCAAAAAAGCTCTCAGATTTCTTCAGATCTTGGAATATATTGACACATTTTGCACCACTTGTGTCAGTTACGCTGAAAATACAAGAAAATTAGGAAAATTAATGTTCAATATATTTTTATATTTACATCACAGTGAAATTAGATCTTACAAGTGACCCTACCATGAATGTGAAGGACTTCATCGCATTTATCTACTTCTCAAAATTTGCATGTTCAGCTTCAGTTATTATTATACAAGGAAAAAAATGGCCACGTGGATATTAAAGCACACAAAGTAAGATGCAGAGATTTTCCTTAACAGCCTTTGAAAAAATTCTGGCAGAAGTATCAGAGCACACACAAACAGAATGCATAACTCCAGGCATAACTTAAGACTGCAAATTACTGTAATGTTTCACTCAGGATTCAGTCTCTGGGTAACAGTCTAAGTCATCCCTAGTAAGAAGAATCATAATTTTAAGTCAAATAAGCTAACAATTAAAAACTGTTATAGTGTTGGTCAAAGTAATGTTATGTAAGTAGCAACTCAGAGATCTTCTATGACAGGTCTTGCATGTGGTCTAAAAGTTAGACCCGTATTTTTCGCTGGATAAGAAATTACGATCTTTTCACTATCACTTTCAAAAACTTTAGTTTGCAACTAAAGTTCATATAGATGATGACCTCTTTATAGGTCTCAGCAATGCAGCTGCAACAGCTCAAGCTTCTCCTACCATAACATTCAACTCTGAGTAACTAAGGGCCTAACCTCCAATCAGTTTTCAATATCTCTTTAAAAATCCCAACCCAAATAGGAAATAGGCCAGTATGCCAAGGTCTGATATTTGGAGCTTGTAATCTATTATATCTGAAACTTGCTGTAAGAATTATAACTATTTTAACTCTGAAGTTTTTCTAAACCATATCTACTAAGCTTCTTTCTCAAAATTCATAGTTTCAAATAACCCCAAATTAACTTTGACATAAATTGATTGCAAGTCTTCAGCAAGAAGCTTTTATAAAAAGTATTCTACATCTGGAGGCTGCAATGAAACAAGAATGTTTTTATTGTTTTCCAGATAGATTGGTATTGTCACTGAAGATGAAATGGTAAAAATGAGAAATTAATTAAGCTGGTGTTTTCTCAGTTAACAGGCTATTTATGAAAGACTGCTAAGAGAAACACTGAGTCAAATTACACCAGTTAAGCAAAACATTTCTAGAAAAGCTAAATTAATTTCCTTTTTCTTGGATGAGAAGAGAACACAAAGATGCATAAAGAACTAATATCTAACAGAATAAGCAAACCCAACAGTAAGAACAATATATTTTACTTCTAATTGAGCAGACCACTTGCAACAAGGCTACGAAACTCTCCATCAATGATCAGAATAAGGTTTCCATTATTCAGTTATCTTAAGATGGAGTTATAGACAGGTGCAATAGAAAGTACTTAATGGTTCAGTCAAAAATACTATTTACCATGGAGAAAGCCATGAAATACCTAATAAATGGTGAAATGAACAGTTCACAGGAAACAAGTAAGGATACCTGACGAGAAGCAGCATATCCCTTTCTGCTTCTAGAAAGTAGGAATAAAAATACTACATTCAACTCTAAGAATGAAAAATCTGTAAAACACCTACCACAAGTGTGAAGATCTTTCTCCATTTACTACCTGATAGAGACTCTCCAGTAATTTTTCATCCCAATAGAGGTCACAAAACTTCTCACAAATTCTATTGGAGAACATACCAAACTCAATTTCCTTCAAGTTTAAAATGAAGTTACCTTGTTTAAAAGAACAGAAACAAATAAAAAAGGGAGAAAAAAGACATTCATAACAAAATTCTTATAAATCAATCACAATAATACACAGAAGAACATACCCATATCAAAAACTTCAACTCCATTCTCTAGGTAGCCATCAAATGCAAACTCCTCTTGTATAAGATGAATCACTTCCTGAAGTGAAGCATCACTTGTTCTGTCCTGATGGGCTAGGACATTATCATCAAAGAAATTACAATTGTCTTTATTCACTGAGGTACATGGTGTGTGCTCTTGTTCAGTGGAAGTACTTTCTACAGTGGTAGCACACTCAGTTTCTTGGCAGTTAGTTTGAATAGCTGGGTTTCTTTCATTAAACCCGTTCTGTGAGTTAGTAGTCTCAGAACTTGGCACATTACAGAGGGAGGCATTTTCTGTTTGCATGCTCATTTTATAACTTGCAATAGTACTTGAAAGCAACACTGGCAAACTACGGTAACAATCATAAGCAATTCTTGAACGAAGAGGCTTATTTTGAATTTGCTCTGATACAGCTAAATGTACTGGTACAAATGTCAAAACTCTTTTCTCTGAGTCCTGTTTGAGAATGATGTTATTTATATGAAGAAAATTGGGAGATGTAGGACAAGCTAAGGAGCTGGAAGGATCTTCAGATAAAATGCTCTTTCCTTGTAGAGTATGTGAGCAATCAGATGGTGATGGTAATGTGACTGTAGAAGTAAATGTAAGGCCTGTTTTTTGCTCTTCTGAAGATAACTGGAATGAGTGGCCTGGAACATGTAAATCACACTCAGGTGTTTCAGGTGTAGTTTCAACAACATCTGTGTCCTCAATACCACAGCATTGAGAGTCTTCCATATATCCTGATTTGTTGGGGTCCATATGTTTTTCTTTTCTTTTCCCTTTCTTGGATTGCTCAGAAACTGGTGTGTGAACCTTTCTGAAAAAGAGCAAAGAAATTTTTAAAGAAAAATTCCAGTAGATTTAACAATGAAGTCTAATTTTAACTTACTCTTCTTTAGGACATACTAACTTTGTTACATTTTCATCCTGTTGCAGAATAATGGGCTTAAAGTGAGTTGCAGGAGAGGTGAATGCAACAGGTAATGTAGCTTTCTCACTATTTAGTGAAATCTGGCATGGTACTGGTCCTTTAACTGCTACAAGTTTACTTTCACTGGTGAAAGGCACAAATCCTAGAAACAAAAACACAGTTAAAAAGATAAACAATATGAAATATATAAAATCATTGTAAATAACCTTCTCTTTAGACAGAAAAACAATTGTGTATCAGACTGAAAAAAATCTTGTGTGGAGAAACTGATCTCGAGAATACTGAAACAAAGTAAACATGTCAGAGCCTGACTGCTTACCCAGACTTGACTCTGAAGAGTTCATCTCATGTTTTTCATTTTTAAATTCAAAAGCAACAGGATCTTGAGACAAGACTTCTTCCTCAACAGCCTAACAATAAAAATTGAAGCCCAAATTTAATTTATTAGCATTTTCTTTTTTCAAATTCTCTTCAAAAAAACCCCAGCCCTCATATAAACCTAGAATGTTGCAAAGCAACAACCTAGTCATGCCAAGGTGGAATTTTCAAACAAACTACATGCAGAATTCTAAGGACTGGTAGAACTGTTTAGAAGTCTTGATAACACTGTTTCAAATCAAAACTTTAAAGTAATCAATATTTTGAACAGAGTCAGTTCCATGGATTGACTGAATGCTGCTGCATTATATACACACATTTGAAACATAAACACAACACAACAATTACATATTAATGTCTTCTGATAAGAGGGATGGTAAATAAAAAAGTTGTGAAATTAAGTCACTGTTCTTCACCCACAGAGATAGTGGAGTCAGAGCATCACAATCTGTGGACTGATCACTTCAACAGCAAGAACTAGAGAAAAACAATACTTACAGACTACTTGAAAATAAATAAAAAACCCCCAAAACCCAATAAAACTCACAACAACAAAACCAAATCCAAATCTAACTACACTTGCAGGGCACAAAATTTTAATGGAATATATTGATAGAATTTATTGAAAAAACGTACAGAATTAAAGAGACACTCTTACCTTAAAGACAGATTTACTCAATAAGGTCAAAATATTTTTGCTGTTTATACCTTGTTCAAGTAAATAATGACTGCATGTCTAAAGAAAAGACAAATTGTAATTTTCAGCCAGCAAATAAGTTTTCAGTGCGGTATTCTTGGACAAGGACAAAGTCAAGATTAATAGTCAATTAGAAGTAATCTAAGTTTGGGAAGTCTTACAAAGCTACTCTGAGAACCTTATTGACAATCTCAATATAAATTAAAAACACACCCCTCTGCGTTCCTAAGGAGGTAACTTTAAAAATAAAATCCCAAAGTGAATGGTTATGATTTAATTAGATAGTCTATTACAAATACTGTTATAATACGGATTTTCAAATCACTAAAATGAGAGTTTAGGCACAATTAGATTTCACATAAAATTGCTTAAATCTAGTAACCTTAATTGCAGCAGCTAGAGAAGGTCTTTCTTCAGGGTTTTTTCTTGCCATATCCAGAAGCAGTTTTTTCAATTTTCTTGGCAATACTAGTTTGTGACCTGGTGGAACACTGTATTTTGCAGCCATCCACAGAACTGCAGCAACGGCATAAATACAGACCTATTGGTATAAGGTAAGAGACAGGAAATATGTAAACAGACCAAAAAAAGCCTCCAGTTCAAAACCAATTCAAAAACATTCAAATTCAAAACAGTTCAAAAACAATTCCAGCAAATTAGCAAAAAAATTCCCTCCCTTCCCTGCCAAAAAACAAGATAATTACTAGAGCTTTTGAAGTACAGCTTATATTCCTGGCTTTTGAAGGTGCTGATGAACATCCCAGCCCGTTTTGAAAACTAGTTGTTATGCACACTGGGCTAGTAACAGTAGCTAGTTTTCTACTGTCGGAGCAACAGACATTATTTGTCTTAGTCTTTATCTAGGGAAATTATTCAGGAAAAAAGTATTTTAGAACCATTTTGAAGAATTCCTTTCTCACGTATAAAGATTGCTGCCAGCCTCAGAGTTTCAGCATAAAATCCTGCAAGTCGCAAATTACTTAAAGAAGGTCACGATAATTCAGCAAGTGGCACACAGTAATTACTACCTAGCCAGTACAACTCATAATTTACAGAGAAGATTACACCTGTCAGAAGAATCAGGTACTCCATATATATTTGAGCAATTATTGTACTATCTGCAGCTTGACCAGCTGAAGTTGCCCCAATAAGGGACCTTGAAAAATACTACTTCTTTACAAGCTTTCTGTTTTCTTTGAAGAATTACAATTTTCAGACAGTCAGATTTAGTCCACTTAATGCTTAATTTACATATGTTAACATGTACTATAAAAGCAATTTTAACAAATTTAAAGCACCATACTTCTTCACATTGCCTCTGAAAGATATCAAAAAGGCTCTGTGGATAGAAACCTAAGCACAGCACTAAGTAAGTGGTCCCATAAAAAAAGGTTTCCTAGGACTCTTCCGAGCAAAGGGAACAAAACGTTACAAGGAAGTTCACTATAAAGAAAACAAGCTGTGAACCATTTGAGCTATTAACAAAAGCTACTAATGGCTACAAAATATTTGAAGTAGCAGAAAACAGCTCCATTAAAACAAAAAAAAATTTCTTCCCCTTAAGCTCAGGTTTACAAGATTACCCTAAGTTTATTTAGGAAAATCTTACCATCCAATCCATTATATTCTTCAAAGAAAGGGTTTTTACTATTATTGTGACTGACACTACACAATCTTCGTCCCCCTACCATAATTTGAACTAAATGTTCATAACCAGAAAGTTACACAATCATCAGGAAAAAGGCAAAAAAAAATGCATCAGCTTATTCTATATATATAATGTTGTAGAAAAATAAGGACACAAATTACTTCAGTTATTCTAAAGAAAATGAACAAGTACAAAGACTTTAGGACTACTAATTCTTACTGTCTGGTGAAACTGCTGTGTTTTATTTCAGGGTTAGTTTAAGCTTCTGAAGCCTTTGAAAAACATGCACATTGGATCAAAGCAGTTTAAGAAAAAGCAGTTTTAAGGAAGATACACAAACATTTTCTAGTTACAGATACCTTTAGAGAAATTTGAATGCCTTTATTAGATCTTTTATGAACACCTTTTTTTTCTGATTCATGATTATTATGTCTAATTTCAAAGAACTCATGGGACACAAGGTACATATTAGCTAACCTCTTTTCTTGTTACATAATAGAAAGGCACTGTAAATTCCGTTTTCCTCACTTTTAAGATCACTGAGATACAGTCTGCAATTCAGATGCAGTTGCACTGGAGACACATTCACCTGCTATTTGACATTTTTATTATCTTCAGTCTGAGAGCACCTTATGGCTTTTATCTATAGCAGGAAGCTTTAGAAAAACTGTATTGGTAAGAGACATAATTCATAATGTTCCCATAGTAAAACATACTGATAATGATATTTTTATCCAGACTTCTAAATGTGATTAACGGTTGGAGTTAAGCCTAAACAGTCTAAAATACTGATCTTAGTGTGACCTTCAGAATGTGAAAACCTGACTTCAAAGTCTGTCTTACTGCTAATAAGCAGAAAATAATTAAGTCTTATGGAAAACTATTGAATAACAGATTTTTGACAGTTATTCCAAAAATTCTGAAAGGCAAAATTATGAGATCCACTAATTCATGGGAGATCAATGTATTAAAAAAATCCTCACAGATAACCAAGAACTATTGGGAGAAATAAGAAATATTAACACAGTCTTAGAATTTAGCTTTCTTTCTCAAGTAGCAGAGGGATAAAACTGTCCTTTGATAAAATACAGAGCAACCTACATAACCTACCACATTACCTTCTCAGTATTCACATTCTTTTCTTCAATTTCAGGAGGTAAATAAAATACATCACAAGATTCTAAATGAGAAAACAGATCAGAAACAAAAGGTAAATGTTTGCCTTCTTCTCCACTCCCCCTCTAAAGAAATAAAAGCTGAGCATGCAATGCATTACCTTCAGCTTTTGGAGTGACAAAGAGGACACTTCCATGACAGTCAATGAGCACGGAGTCCAAACGTAAGACCACTGCAAAACAAACCACAAAAGGGCATATCATAGAAAGTATTTGTTCTTGTAACTATTTGACACTAATAAAGGTAATTTAAACCAGAATTTTCCATATCAGCAATCAATCTATGATAAATGATGCTTTAAATAACACATCCTAGAACAGACATCACCCAATAAAGAAGTACTAGTTGAGCAATTACTGAAAGCAACTCCTGCAGAACAAAGACAAAAAACTGGAAATTTATCTCTTTATACCCAGCACTGATAAGGAAGATCAAGAAAGAGACAAAGCAAAAAGAAAGACAAGTTACAGGTAGATGTACTCTACTCTTCTCACAAGGTACCAATAAAAGATAGACAATTTATCTTATGCATGTAAATGTCTCCTTTCCTTCCTCCTCCAACCCCACAAAAATACAGGGTCATCATTTGGAGAAAGCAGAGATATATGTGGCCAGATCCAAAATGCCTCCAGGTGTGACAGGATATGAAGTCCTGTTTTGCACAAATAGTTATCATCGCACACACTCTCTCACTGAGGAAATCTTACACAGTGTGTGCAAGGCCATGAAATTTTCCATAGTTAAAAATTCAATAATGTAATTCTAAAACTTTAAAATGATCTGAGGTCTTCAGGAACTTAACTATGGTTATGAGATCATGTTATATAAATTTGATGATGAAAAACTTGTGGTAACACTGTGTCTATCTGTTTGATAACTTCAAAGCACACTATAATTTAACATGTTTCAATACACTAAACAAACTGTCCAGCAACATAATCCTGTCTTTGTAGACTACCATCAAATATACTGTCTTATTAAAAACAGAGTACTAGAAGAATAGATTCTGGCATTAAATAAGATATTAAAGCATTAAATTTATTAATTACTAAATAAAATATTAAAGAAGTCTAAGATAAAAAATATTCATTTATTATTAAATAATTAATTGAAGAGATGTCAGAGAAAAAATAAAGAAAAAAGCAAAGAATACTTTTGCTTTTCTAGTTACTTATACACCCCTCCCCCCCTGCCCCAAATTCATTAAATTGTTCACTATGCTTAACTTAAAGAAAGGCTTTAAGTAGGTCTACCACCTACAGTAATATTTAAGCTGGACTTGAAGCACGTGTCTTGAAAACCAAAGCCTTTCTGAAAGAGAACCTTTGCCAGTTATTTCTGCAGAGGCAGCTTCATGATCACTGTTTTTGCTTCTCAGCAGTTAATGCCTCTGGCCCTGACTCTGCCACACAGTTCACACAAACCAGATCTTAAGTTGTTCAGTACAATGTAGGAATTTTCACCTGGGCTCCCTAAAGCACCCATGAGCAACATGTAAGCAACGTTCTCTGGTAAGAGGAGATGAATTAATTAAAGTCTCAGTGGAGGTTATAAACAACTTCTGTAGCAGAACTGAATTAAAAAAAAAAAATTAAGAGGGTAGCTTTGGGGTATATTTTCTCAGCCAGATAATTCCTGCTTAGGATAATGCAAAAGGTGCAATCAAGAAAGGATTTAGAGAAGAAGGCTACGTGAATAAATAATAAATAATTCAGCCTGTTCCACCTTTCATAAATTTAACGACTCACCAGCTACCAGTCTTACTCTACCATTGGCAAGACAAAGGGTATTCTAACAACATATATTCAAAATATACATCAGCTTCACCTTTGATAAGTTAATATTATTCCAAAGAAATGCCGAGAGAACTTTCTGTGTGTATGTGGGCACTGAAGCGGTAACACCACTTTCCACAATGCACAACTACCACCAGAACACACAAGAGAATCCTCTCGCAGAAACATTCTAAATCTGAAAACAATATTCAATTTCCAGGTAGCTTTATTTGTCAAATATGGAATATTAAGTAAGGTGTCTTCCAATTGGTGTTTTGCACCATTATGTTAACTTTTGCAGGCTACATAAGCTTCAGATAACAACTCAGTTATTAGGTGACAACTCTTCAGTATTTTTTAAGACATGCATTCTGGCTGGATGCAAGTGCAGTAACTGAGGCTCTCTATGCACATTAAATTTGAATCTGAGCCATTATGTGCAGTCATCTGAACCCTTCACAAACATCAGGAACATGCTACGAGGCTGAAATAATCCTTCTGTTGCAAGGTATATTAAATACTTAGTTTTATGGGTAATGTTTTTTAAAGTGCTCAGAAATCTTCATTTATGGCTAATTTCCTTTTAAACAGTTTTATATCATAAAAGATATAATAACTAAAGCTGAAATCCAAAGAGATGCAATAAGCTTTCAGTACATTACTATTCAATTGTTTATCTTCACTTACAGACTTCAAACTCATCCCTGTCTAAACTTTCAAAAGCAGTTTTTTTAAATCAAGAGAAAGAAAGGCATGGGGGTGGTGGTGGGAACCTCTACTGTCTTTATCAGAACTGCTACAGGTTTGTCATTAATAGATGCTAAACCAACATTCAGAATGTCTATGGAAATTCAGTCTGCTTTTCTCCTGAGTCACAGAAGATATTCCAATTTTGCCAAAGGACAGTTCCCTGTTTCTCAGAAGTTTACTTCTGACAATTCTGTAAATTGAAGCATAGGGGGATGTGGAAGGGCAGGACCCTGGATGCTTTAAAATAACAAAGCCCTGTGTGGTCAAAAATATGTCATGAATCATTTGTCACAAAGAAATCCAGGCAAAAAAGGATGTTTTATTTTTACATATAGATATATATATATACACACACACACACCTGAAAGAAAAGTCATTTTCTCTTGCTTTCAAGGTACAAGTCACAAGTGCTTTTCTTAAAAGTCACAGGACAGTTTCTCCATCCCCAAAAGGTCTAAACACAAACATTGTTTCATTGCTTGAAGTCAAAGATTCATTTCTGCAGCAAAAGCCATCAAACTCAGACTAAAGACAATAGAAGGTATTCTGTATATGGAAGAAAACTCCAACCGAATACAATTTTTAAGTCACAATTTGAGTGAAATTAGAAATATTGCCTATTTTTTTCTGTACACAAAATGAAAGTTGAGATACTTGCACACAGAAAAAAACCTCTAACCATTAACATAGTGAACACAAATAACTAGGCAAAATATTTTAAGATAATTAAGACTATACCTGGATAATCCATGCGAGTCTGCAAAGTACATAAACATTCGTGACATAATGACCAGAGCTCATAGTCTTTCAGAGGTCTATCATGCCAGGACAAGAGAAGTTTTAGAGAGATACACTGAAAAAAAGAGTGAAGATGCAGAAAGTTATTAAAAATTATCACAAATTAAAAACGTTTACTGATGCAATGAAAAAGTAAATCCTAATATAAAACACACTCAACCTAAAAAGCTACAAGAAAATATATTTATTGCACTTGCCAGTAACGAATTAAAACTACTTATTAAAAGGCATGGCACAGTTAGCTAGCTGTGTAAATGAACGAGTAGTTTCTTAATTGCATAACAGAAGAGTAATTCAAATGAGATTTCAGGAAGAATAGAAGGGCTTCAGGAAAAGTGAACTGTCTGGAAGTTCTTTCTTAATATTAAGGAAAGACTCTTTAGAATGTCTATTGTGTAACAGACATATTTTATGATGAAACAGAATTACATAACTATGGGGACAACACCTACACCAAAAACCATAAAAATTCAAATGATTGCTATCAACAAAAAAGTCCCACATTCAAATTCTGATTTACCCTGACAGGTGCATTACACATCTTACCTTAAAGATTTCATCAACATCTCTTGTTCTTCTGTGAAAGATGTTAACAATATTGACAGAATTAATGACAGATTTAATTGAAGTCCAAGCACGTCATTCTTGTTTTAGTCACTGGCTGCTCAATTTTTAGTAACAGCATTTCTTTTTCTGGCTATCCATTTGCCTTTTAATACCTGACATAATACTTTATGTGACAAAGATACTGCTCCATGGAAACTTACTGTTCTTCAGAGACATGCTTCACATTTTGCGATTATTTTTCTTTGGGGGGTGGTTGGTGTGTGTGTTTGTGTGAATCTAAGAACTTGACACTGACACTAGCACACAGACACCATGTCGATCAAACCATGCTAATGGAAAAGCTTATCTCTGGTAGTGGCCCTTGACATCAGCTGGACTTACAATCTCTGCTCATCTGTCAAAGGTACACTAAAAATTCACTGTAGGCAGAAACCTCCAAGTCAGAACAGACCCACTTAACTCCTTAAAAAAACAGCATAGCACATTTTTTATTGTATATGCAGTCTTGAGACAGTCAACTTTAGGCCATGCTGGGGAAAAGAATTACCACAAGCAATTCAGGATTAACTCTGGAAAAAACAACTCCTCCTCTCCCACTCCCCAAAAAACTCAAACCAAACCAAACAACAAACAAAACACCCCCAACCAAACACCCCCAAAACCAGCAAATCCCCTTCTCCCAGAAAACAAACCTCACCGTCCACCTCCCCACCGGAAAAATCCCACAAAAAAATCCTTGAACCAAACCAAAAAAACCCAAAATACAAAACTGAAGCACAGGAGACAAACAAAAACTCCTCTGAATTGCTCTGTTGTTTTCACAGACACACCTCAATGAGTATTTGTAAAATTTAAACAGACTAAGGGTCTCTCTCACACACAGTGGCAGTGCATTATTCTGTTTGACAAATCAGCCTCTGCACTGTCATTTACTACAGTCAATTTTTCATGATCCTGTCTATGAAATACTCTTCAGTGAGGTGCTCTTTGGACTTTTATCATAAAACAGATAATGAACAGATTACTGCATTGAATTTCATAAAGATCAACAAACAATTTCAGCACAACCTATGGAGAAAAGAACCACATTAATTTCTGTAGCTGAAACTTTGTTGATAATGTAATTTTAACCAGAATACCTCATGAAGGAACATAATGCTTTGGGCTTGTACTGTTTAAATATTTTTTGAAGGTGAACCAGGCGAACTACAATTTTTTAACAAGATGTGCCACAAAACACACCTTTTGATTTACTGAAAGTGTTTTATATTCTGTCTACTTCCAACAGATAATAATGAACTTGATGCTTTTATTCTTCTATTTTCCATTGTGGCACATTGCAAAAATTAGTAACTTCAGCATAGACAGATTTGAAGCCAGGTGATAAGGTTCAGTTTCATTCTCAAATTTTGCTATCACCAGCACCCAGAATTGCAAAATTCTTTCATCCATTTATTCTTTTCTGTATCTAGAAAAGTAAGCAC
The DNA here is from genome assembly GCA_013396655.1 of Campylorhamphus procurvoides. NCBI lineage: Eukaryota > Metazoa > Chordata > Aves > Passeriformes > Dendrocolaptidae > Campylorhamphus > Campylorhamphus procurvoides. The sequence continues at coordinate 589,234 of WBMV01007693.1, read as the reverse complement.
TTGAACTGTCTGATAAAAAGGCATCAATCACTCAGCAGGAAGGAAAAGGACAGACAGTCTAAAGAACGAATTAGTCTAGAGAACATAACATAGAGCTTCATGTTGTTGACAGATTACTATCCTGGATCAGCACTGTGTTCCCTACTCCACAGAACACTGGATCTCAAATGTCTTTGCTCACAGACACTTTACAAAGAAAGGAGCAGTCAAATCTTCAAATCAACCCTGCACAGTTGACACGGGTAGAGAGAAATTTCACAGACTGACTGAAACATGAGAAAGGTTTTCGGATTTGGGAATATTTTGTAGTAAGTACACATTAGTGCCACATGTGTCCCTGTAAGAGAATCCCTCCTCTTGAAATTTATGTCTCTAGAGGCTCTAAAAGCTCCAGTGAAGAACGATGGACTTCCTCTACTACTTATAAAAATCACCTTTCAGTTCAGAAGGTGATGAATGGCTAGCAAGGGGCAAGGAGAATCTCTCACTAAACTGGAGACTAAAGGTAGCTGTACAGGAGAAAGCTGTAAAGTATTTTTTATCACTTCTGGGATATCCAAGCTTTTACAAGTAGGAAAGAAATGACAGAAAGAAATTTAAGCACAGCAGGAAAGCAGGAATAAACCTTAAGAGCAGCAGCAAAAGTTTATGATGAGAAACAGGTGTCAATGATTGATAATAGAGGATGAAGAGGCACCAGAAAAAGTATGTTTTGGAAGAAAAAAGTATGCAGAAAAAGTAGATCTTAGCAAAAGTGAGAATCACTGCCATCCACAGGACAGCCAAATCAATCTGAATCAGGAAAAAAAGGATGTGGTCTGGTTACAGGTCAGTGAACTTTACTTAAATGCATATCCTCATTGCTTCCCTGGTAAGTATTCTAAAGAAATAGGAAACTTCAAATATTAATACTCCTAGCTGGTATCTGTGTGCTAGTTATTCTTCTTTGATGCTAGTAACTACAGCATTGCTATTGTTCCTTACTAAAATTCTAGTCTCTCCCCACTTTGAGCGTACCAAAAGATTAATTTTATTCCTGAAAGAAGCATCTGAGAAGGTCATTCTAGTGTCCTAATTATTCCCAATTCGTACCTTCCTACACCAGAAAGAGAATTGTGGAAGACTTCAGATGTAAACTGAGGGCTCAGACCTACTGGGGACTTTCTAAGACCTTGTAGCAGTTATCCCATGTAGTCAAGGTACATGGCAAGACATGTTTCATCACACATTTGCATCTGTGATGAAAAACATGTGCTGTCTCGTTAAAACAGGTTTCAAAGGAAAAATAATACACTTCTCAACCTAATGTTAGGAGGCAGTTTTTATTTAAGCCTCAATCCTTAAATAAAGGTATTTAACAGAATGTACCTCATACCTCACCTTTTGAGTATTTAACAGAATGCACATTCTAATTCCACTGAACCTATTCATGTCTTGGTAAGCACTGAAGTGTAAAACTCCTTTTTCAGGTATGTTTCTCAGGTTTGATTGTTTTGGTTTTTAACATGCAAGTCTCTGATTCATGGCTATTGCTATTTCCTAAAACAAACAGAAAAACCCCACTCAACCACCAACAAAAAAATCTGAAGTGTTGGAAAACATATGATTAGAATTTTTTAGTCAAACCATCTGTAGCACACATTGTTTCTTAACTACCCATTCGCATATTTTAGCAAAGCAAGCACAAGACAACTGTTCAACATCCATAAGGCCTCAAGCCCATTTCATTTAAACCATTATTTTAATACTGACATTAAACATTCATTAATATATTATCACTAGTGAAACTGCATCAGAGGAAACATATAATACAAATCCTCTTTCTGAACTTTTTTCATGTTCTCAACCACACCTTTTCATAACAAATTATATAATCCAGTTTTTAAAATAAGAAAATGTTTTTCACAGCACAGAAATTTTATTAGAAAATATGAAAAAGCCCAAATGACCAATTATTGCCTATAGCTACATACTGGTGCCATTTTGTTTTATGCCCAGAGATTACATTTTAAATCTCACTCATTGGGATAGTGATGGTTTTTTTGCAGTGCTACAAAATTCATTTAAGAGATCTTTTACTTAACTGTGGGTACCAGAATTGTAAACCCCAACTTTTAGTAAAGCATACAGACTACGCAAGACATACTCTACTTCATGAGCACAATGCTGCATGTTCTAAATAGCCCAAGAAATATTTTCTTCATTCTTTTCTTAGTAAGTACTATTCTGAGAATTGACAACTTTTCTTTCCTTCAAGTGTTATTTCCCCAGTGTTAAACGTCAGCCTCTAGCTACGTGGCTTTTCACTTCTCTCATGCTTGACAGGGTATGAATGACCAACAGAAAACAAACTTGCATATGCCAGGCTAACATTAACCCTTCCCAAGTAAAGCCCACAGCACTTAAATCACAGAGAAACATTTAGAAGGATTAGAGATGAGACACACCTGATGGGAGTGAAACTGGTTAGAGAAATAAAAGATCCCCACTCAAACTTGAAGTGAAAAATATTTATTTATGGCATGCAAAGCTATAAAAATTACTATGAAAACCCTCACAAGATACATTGCAGTAGCCAGACAAAAGCAAGCAAGTATTTTTAGTAATGCTTACTAGCAGTAAAGCATGTAACATTAAGAAGCAGTGTTGGAGTATTAGAAAAATATTGTCCACTGGAGAAGTACTGACAGGCAAGAAAAACTGTCTGTTCTCCAGAGTAGACAAGGTTGATCTTCAACCAGATGGGACTGGTATTGCACCTTCTCTAAAGAATGTGATATACTGGAAGAGATGCTAGACATACTGTCCTAAAAGCTCTATTTGCTGCAATCATGCCAATCTATTATAGAAAACTAGTGAAAAGAGCAGCATTGCAAATCTTCTGAGATTTCCTTTACCCCAAAAGACAGAAATCACATTAATTCGGGCTTCACATTTCTTGTGCTTCTGCAGTACATGAACAAACTCTCAGATTAAGGTTTTCTAAAACAAAAAAAAAAAAAGGAAAGTGGAAGAAATTTCAAAAAATTAGGTGTTTGGTAAAATTCTGGCATAAAGCAAAGAAATGAAAGGTAACTTGAGAGAGACATCAGTTATACTGTGCTATCCCTTATGTGAGAAAAGTATGATTTTATTTTTCTGCAGCTGTCAGTAGGCAACAGAGGCAAAAACTGCTATGTTTCAGAAGCCTGAGGAATAAACTCTGTTTTTCAAAAGAAAAAAAGAAGCTGAAAACATTAACCCCCTCCACTGCTCTAAGAAGATTTGTAGAGGAGTCTGATATAGAATTCAATGACTACTAAAAATGAATGACCTTCTTTCAGAAAACAAAGAAAGATTACCACGCTAGAAACTCAGCATTTCAGGAACCTGTTTCAGAAGTTTAGGTATTGTTCATGGATATTAAGATATTTAAAGGGTTTTTTTTCCTCCCTACAGCAGTTAAACAATCAAAGAAGATTTTATTATGTTTGCTTTTTTTTTTTGTTTTAAGACCAATAAGATTTTATTAAATAGCATTTTAATGTGGTAGAACTTGAACATTTGCTGGAATCAAATTACTAAAAAAGCAAATATAGAGCATGAGTCTATCAAACATTTCTTCTGCTGAAAAGACAGCTGTAAAACTGATACCAGAGAATCACCACCCTGCTGTCTTCAATTCAGGTCATATGTGTTACAACACTGTCTATTAGGGTACCTGGAATAAGAGTTACTTTTCTACTTCACTCTAATTGTCCCATGAATTCAGCAGGAACAGGATAACCTCACCGTTACTAAGAGCCTACTTCTTTGGAAGAATTAAATTCTGTTCAGGCTGAAAGAAGACTTTATTTAAATTGATGATTAAATATTTGAGAAAAAGAGGATTTCAGAAGGATGGCAGAACAACCTGAAAATGTATTTTGGTTTACTTTTCTATGTGCCAGTCTCAAGTGTTGCTGCAAGAAAACCAAACAGGAGATTTGTTATGGCTTTTAAATCATGTAAGAATTTTGTGAAAGTATAGTTCTGGGGAAGATTATTTTCCTGAAACTACCTTCATGTATCCAGACTTTAACTGTTGCCCTGGTAATCCAGTAAGGACAGAATATAGGTCTTAGCACCACTTTTCCTCCTTAAAAAAGAACCTCTATCACTACATTCAATTTATGTTCATTAACTGATGGCAGAAAAAGATAAAAAAAAAAAGGAAGTGTCTATAATAAATGGATTGTTTCTCAAGAGTCTGAAAAGAAGAATGCACATGTAGGATTTAAAAACTAAATAAAGGATTCAATATGCATACAAAGAATAACCCCCTCGGAGAGCAAAATCATGCCATGTGGTACTTTCTTATTTACTATCCTCCTGAACTATGACTAATAAACACGCACACTATTGAGGGGAAAAGAGACAGGAAAGGGAAAAGCAGAGTTAGGCCAGAATCTTCAGTCTGCACTGATTTTTTGAGCTATGATGAACTGAAGTCTGTTTACACACTTGACAATCATAGATTACTGCTCCAGTGGAGGTGTTCAGACAAGATGAAAAGAAGGATGGATAGACACTAAATATAACCCTAGCTCCCACTGCATAGGATGGCTAGAAGATGGGCTATTGGGCAAGGAGAACAAGGCTGGACTGCCAGCAGACAAGCAGGAAAAAAATCCCAACATCTTCACCTACGCATAATTTTTGGAAATGAAACAGGTGAAGTTTGTGCTGCTCATTTTTATCAAGTCACAGCAAGGCTGGAGAAATAGAAACCACTCTGCAATTTCAGCCAGCAGCTGCCCTGTCACAGGGATTGTTTACAACTCTGGGTGTGGCACAATTGCAAACCATCTAGTCAGAGACCAAACTTGTCCACCCTGAGATATGTAATTTAAGCAGAGACCATACTACAACATAGATTCTCCCTCTCTTATTTGGCTATTTATAAAGACTAAATGCATGAGACAACATATTGATTATACTGTGCACATATTTGAATTCTATAACAAAATATACATAACAGAGACAGCAATTTAGGAACACAGAACAAATACAGCATAGGTACAATTTTCAAAAACTTAAATGTACACGTATTATTAAAAAAAAAGTGGACTCTTTCACCACCTGAAGCAGATGGGATACTGCCATTGCTTTCAGTGAGGTCAGGTTTACAGTTAGGAATTCTGCAATTTTCATAAGCACCTGGGAGGCCCACTGCAAGGTAGTGAACTTCAAGCATTGACTGTAACATGAAGAGTTAAAAATATATGTATGCTTTGGTCATGGTTCTCTTACAGATGTAATCAACTGTAAGTAATGCTGCTCTAACACACTAGTGAGTATACTCCATTTGTAAGAAAACCCCAAAAAAATACATTTAAGTGGAAGTTGATTTTGCAATAGCATAAATTTCACTGTAGCATTTTTTTTTTAATTAAAGAGGAAAAAAGAATCACCATGTTCCCAATATTAATACTTAAAGTGTGCAGGCTAGCAAAATGCGATTTTCCAGGATGCTAAAGGGGATGGGGGGGGGAAGAAATCACACAGTATTCAAGTCATCTCATCTCCACATAAGTGACTACAGCACCTATATAATGAAGACTTTATTTTTACTACCTGCTCATTATTTTTGATTTCTGAACCTCTGCCTCCACAAAGATTATCTTCATTATTGTTTGCACTCATCGCACCGTTGCTTAATTCTGGCGACCTAATTAGATTTGATCCATATCTGTTCCCACTGGGTTTTGTCGTTAACACTGAATCCATCTTGTTAAAATGTGGTGCATAATTTTCATTTGACCCTTGAAAAGTTTCAGAAGAGTCTTCGAATGCCAGGTAATTGTCCAAGATTTTTGCTCCAGCAATTGACTGATTTGGGCCTTTTAGTGCACCAGCTGGTTTTAGCATTTCAGAGGTAGCACCAGAACAGTCTTCTCTGTGATCAGATGAAGCAAACACTATCTTTTTACCATTAATAAGTGACATATGTTCTTCTAGATTCAAGCCAGACACCTGTGTGCATACACACGGAGCTTCTAAATGATGATCATCAACCTGGTGATTCTTTGGTACTGTTTCTGGTGGACTATTAATAGCAAATGAATTAAGATTTCCTTTTGAAAAAGCAACCTCATTATTATTGTCCAGAGGTAGTAACTCCTGTGTTCGGAAGTGATTTTTCATATCTAGTGGTCCACTGTTGGTTACAGAAGTAAAAAAGTTATTTGTATCTGCAGATTCAAGTGGTAGCTTTGGAAATGTTTTAATTTTTCTCAAAGAACCTTTCTTAAAAATGCCATCTCTCTCCAGGTCAGTAACACATGATTTTATATCCAAAGCAACACTAGCAAAGCTGTCAGTATACACAGCATGTCTGTCCTTTTCTTTGCTCTTTTTAGTTTGAGTTGCGAGTTGAGAATGTTGAGTTTTCTCATTATCCAGATCAATTTGCATTTCCTTTAAACCACTTTCTCTGTCAGTTGCCATGGTAACTACAGAAGAGTTGTTATGACAGGTAGTCGTCACATCTTCCACAGCAGACAAATCACCTGCTATGTTGCTTTTCTCATTTGAATATAATTTAGATCCCAAACTTCTCTGACATGTTCTTCCCTTCCACATGTTATCACAGACATCTAGATGCAAAAAGCAGATGTTTATATTAAATGTGTATTAAAGTCTTCTAATCTTTCCTAGCAAATCTTGATATTGCTTTTTCTGCCACTGTGGTTACATATCTTTACTATGTTAAACAAATTAACTATTTCTGACAAGTCACTTTAAATCATAAGGAACACTAAATATATTAAGCATGTTAATTAAGAGTTGTATTTCTCCTCCTCCCCACCCTCAATCTACAAATATTTAATAATGACTTTTTGAAATCTAGAAAGGAACCTGTAACAGAAGAGCACACCAACAGTCTCTTAAAAATCATTACATGCCAGGCAAACTGAAGTCCTAGACTAAACACATTTTAGGGTTACCTTGAGAAGCACCAAATGATTCAATTGAAAGAACTCTTCTTCCAACAGCAGACAGGCTTCGACAAATATTACTTGATGAAGTAATCTTCATTTTTTCTTCACATAATGACAAAATGCTCTAGAGAAAAATTAATGTTAAATACTTAATAATGAATAGATTTGTGAATTTTGACTAAAGTGAATCATTTGAATTTATATGATACTACCCTGGACTTCTTTCTTGCACTGATCATTATACTGCGCATTTCTGTTATGTAGCTGAAGTAATTTCTTGTTTTTACCACGGGCTATTACGAAACCACTTAATATAGTTAAAGTTTCAGCCTACAGTGAAAACACCAAGAAAAACTGATAAAAATTATCTTCAATGTTACCCTTTATGAATGACATACTGAAAATGTAAAAAGCTCATGTTGATTACTTTTTTAAACAGTCAGTGATTCACTTGAATTGAGTGGAAAAGGCATGATGAAGAATGTTACTGACACTACATTATAAGTAAACCCTGAAGGTTTTAAAAACTACAAAATACAAATATCTAGAAAACGCTATTCCCAGTTAGAGAAAGCAATCATTATCAGATCACAAGAAGTAACAGTGTTTCATATGTCTAACCTGTAGCCTGAGCACCATTTGATGGCACTAGCACTGGTCGCACAAACAATCAACTACAGATACTCACACATTTAAAAACCTGTCCCTTTGGGCAGGAAGTAGAAGAGAGCTGCCTTTCCAAATACATCCCACCATATCCTCACACAGCTCTGAGGAGATGCTCTTACTTCTCCATTAACCTACTCAACTGCTCTGCTGCTGTTGTGAGTTGAGGGAAGAAATTGACACTGTTGGTTCACATATCGGATTGAGAAAGGACAAGGAAAAGGGAGACAGGGATCCAACTGTGAGTCTAGTGAAATGCCTAGAAATGCCTATGGGTTTTCACTCCACATAGCTCCCTCAACTCCATTCCACTCAAGAAACTCACAGTGGAAAAGGAACAGCAAAGAATAAAAGGTGACGTTTATGTATTACCCTAGACCAGCACTGACACACTATTTTTGGGCTGGTGTAAACAGTCAGCAACAGCTTGCAGGAACTACACACCACTGGGAGATGATAAAGAGTGCTATACAATCCCTCCTCTGACTCTGCTCCAAATTAACAGAAATACAACAGCTGATCAAGCAGGCTCCATGTTAAGTACAATCTTCTGTCCTCAACTGGGGAGCCAGTACTTTTTTGCTTTATAAAAATTACTCTATTAATTCTTCTGTTGCAGCACTCTTTCTGCAAAGTACTGATTACAGGTGTGATACCATTTAGAATGTACACTATCAGCTCAGGAAACAGAAAAACCCACAAAAAACCCCCACAGGAAAGTAGATTGCACTATTCTGAAGTATAAGAACTGAGTTCAAGAAAAGTCACATTGAACAACTGTTATTCTATGGCTACATTCTCCAAGCCTGCAAAAACATTAAAGCTGAACTTTCATGCATTAAAATAAAATAACACTTCATTAGGTAACCAGCAGAACGCAAATTCTTTGAAAACATCCAATATATTTTCAAATTATTTCTAACAACTAAAGGTAAAATAAGACCTAAATGGAATAAAATACAAAATTGAAAAAAAGATATATAATGAAATACTACTAAGCTTTTATATATTTACAGAAAACCAACCTAGTAGCAATGCTTTGAACAACACAACACTGCTTTGAACATGTCAAAACAACAGAGGTTTCCTGCAGCATGGCTCTCTCCATCCTCTTCTTAAATGCAATCTAATCATCATATAAATTTCACAGCATAATGCCTGTGCTCTTATTTCTTTCTAATGACTATCTCTTTTTAAATTAAATACTACATGGGAAGAAACAATTAAAAAGAAAATTTAAATCCACCAGTGTATTCACACAACCCTCTTAAAAATCAAAGCACTGTCAAACACCTATATCATTTTTTCAGGTTGTATGTCCATTACAGTAGAAAAACAGATTAATTTCTGCTGACTCTGGGAAAACCTCAGCTTTCTTGCAAAACCTGAGCACATGAAGCCCATCTAGAAATATTTGTCTCAATTTTTTTTAAACAGAAAATTATGCAGGACTATTTTACCTCAATATCTGGCCTATTTTCAGGATTGTCTTCTTGCATTTGTTCCAGCAGAGTGTGCAGATCTTGCCCAAATTCTGCTTCTGTCTCAGGTTCTACTATATATTCTATTGCTGCTTTCAGTGTTGCTCCCAAAGAATAGATGTGTGCCTGCATGAGGTTTAACCAAAAAAATAAAGACATTACCAATTCTTTCTCTCCTGCCACCAAAGCTTCAAGATCACACGTGACAGAGCTTACGCTGTTTTCAATTTTACTTTACAATGTAATAATTTGCTGGAAAGGTGATGTCATTTAAACAGGACGAACAAAAGGAGCTTCCATCCTGCTTTGGGGTATATATACTTGTTACAAATGAAAAGAAATAATCTCATGGGGTTCAGCTAGAACTCCTTTTTCTTTCTCATCAATAATCAGTACTACAAGTATTACACCAGGCTCAAATTAAACATAAAACTCAGATCCCCATGTTTGTGCAAGTATTGTTAAAGTCAGAAGTGTGCTGAGAGACTGAAGTGACATTCCTGTTCGGAGAGAAACAAAATATTAATTTGACAAAAAGCTTTATATATAGCAATATTGTATAAGTGCCATCGAGCATAAAGAAAGTGAGCAGAAGAAATACAGCATTTCTTTGAAGACACTTATGAAAGAATTTAAAAAAAATACTCCATGTTTGCCACCTCTGCTTCTCTTAAAGCCCACAACCCTGTGATGAGCTCCAATAAAAATGGAGCTGAACCAGCAACTCTTTTTTTAAATCCAGTGTTAATGCAACAGATTTGCCATACAACACAGCTACCTCTTAATTTTAGACATATTCTGCTTCTTGGGGGGGTGGGGGGCACACACACACACACACAATGACAAAAAAACAAACAAAAAAACCCCAAAACAACAACCAAAAACCCCCACCTTCTCAGATCTGTTTTAGTAGTAATGGTAATTTACTGTATTTTATGTTCCACTCAGAGAATATAATTTAGGTAAATTTATACGCAAGCTTGTAAGTGCAAGTTTGTGCAAACATTCATTTTAATGGTAATGCAGTATAACCAGGATTTACAAGCGTACCGAACACTGCCCTCTCAGATTTACAGATACACGCATAAATAAAATAATGACTATGCTTGTGCATTAAATCTGATTGTATAAGTACATTTGCTATATGCTTTACTCTCTCTTATCCTAGAAAGAAGACTGACTTGAACGTCAAACGTAATTTAGTCCCTCCGCTCACCTCCTGATTTTCTCATTAAGGTGTGTTTTTGTCTCTAAACTGCATGAAGGGGAGGTGACTTGTTCCACAGGTATGCATATATATATTTACTTTCTCAGGTGGCAAGGCACCTCCATGAAGGGGAATGCAACACCACCCCATCATGAAGTGCCAGATGTGTGACCAGGTGGCTTGGACAATTCCACTTCTCCAAGAAGGCATAAACTAATGCTGACTGCTGGCTTTGCAGCATTGATTTACCTTTGGGATACACCAAGATTAGGACAAGGGTCAGACGAACAAACTATATGCTATCTGATTTAAAAAAAAAAGATAAAAACTTCTGAACAGAATAACCTCCCTTCCAAACTGAGTAACTTCTGAACAGAATAATCTCTCTCAGTAAGAAATGTTTAAGAACTCAAGCATTTATTATAATACAGAAAACCTGAATAAAATATCATTATATACTTCAAAAGCGGGACAGAAAAATAGGAGCTTAACTTTAAAGGAACAAAAGAATTTGTTTTTACAAATTTTCTTCATCCGCACAAGAATGGATGCAAACATTATAGGACATAGGGATAAGAAGGGCAAAGCAACATATTACCACATTCCACTTTTTCCAATTACTATTTTCTGTTCACAGTGGGGTGTAACTCATATCCTCTTTAAAAGCACAAGTGTCTGACATGCAAGTGGACAAGCTTTGATTCCATTTTCCTGTCTTGTTTTAATAAAGTCCACTGCATCTTTCCTTGTACAACAGAAAGGCCAGTCTCATATTGACTAAAGAAAGATTTTCCCCTTGACACACACACACACAAGAAAGTTGTTGAGATACTTCCTTTCCTCTGACATGCAGGAAAGCTAGTTTTGAAGATAGCCATTTTAAACCTCATAGCTTGTAATTAATTTCTATGTTAAAACATTTATTGGGAATTTCAAATCCAGCTATTTTCTCAATTTCCTGAACTGGCAGTAAACATGGTTAATGCAATCTAAGTCTGTCAGAGCAGGAGCAATGAGAAAATGAGTTTGTGATCATCCACTAGGTGGGGTGTTCCTCAAGTTAATGCATCAAATCTGCTTTTACTTACAGCACTGTTCAGGCTAAGGAAGAAAATTTCACTTTCTGGGAAAGGAGAGTAAGATGGGTATAAAATAAGGCAAATTCTTAAGTATAGAACACCTGATGCTCACTAGGATTGGCTGTTCTCAATGAAAACAATCTCACAAGCAAGCTAAGCATTTATCAGTATGTCCTATGAAGAGTAACAAACAGGAAAGGATAGCAAACAACCTTTCTTTCTTCAGAAGGCCAGCCATAATTGGTACTGAATTTTATTAAAGAATTAAGAGTGCTTTTTTCCCCATAAATTCTGGAAGAAAATCAAACAACCCCCAAACAAACCCACCACAAAAAACCAAAACAAAGCAAAAAAACCCCAAACCCACCACACATGCCATTTTAAATCTAGATTAAATCTAGATAAGGAGAATAGATTTTAAATTATATGTATTTTGCATTACAGGATAATAATACTGATAGCTGATAAATAGGATGCATTTCCAGAAAAATCAAAAAGAAAAAAAACCAAATAAACCCAAAGCAACCTCTTCACAACTCCTAAAGAGACTTTTGAGTTAAAGACTAAATATAACTTGTTACAAAAATACATAGATCATGTCAGCAAGACTGCACTACAGTATCAGCTTCAAAAAGGATGGGGGGGAAAAAGGAGGAAATCACATCAGGAAAACAGCTCTTCAGATTTGGTCTCAGAGAGTACAGATATTCTTAGCCCAAAGTCAGCAAACATAATGAGAATTGTAGGTAAATCATTATTGTAGGCCATCATGGAAACAAAGTGCCCTTTAAAAATCACACTGGCAATATGAAGAAACAGAAGTTTGAGAAGAGTCACAGTATGATTCGAGGCACTTAAAATCTTTCTTCCAGCAACATGCTAAGGGAGCTCCAATATTTTGAAGAAAAATTTTAAGGTCATAACCATACAAGTAGCTTCAAATCAAAGTAACTTTTAATACTAGAGTGGTTTCCAAGACACAAGGACATAAGACACATACACACACACGAAAAGATGAAAATTCAAAAGGTGATAATACTAAATTTTCTCAAATGATTAGGCTAGGTACTAGGAGCACTTATCAAGGGAGAGAACAGCTTCTGTCATCATGCTAAAATTTTATATCATGATTGAAATATATTCAAAAAAGCTTCTATCAGTACTAATCAAAAGTTACTTGCCTTGCTGCATGTCATTTTATGACCATTTAACACTAACAGAATTGAAATCAGAGAACAGTAATGATCCCCTCTAGTTTTAAAATCTGCAAATCAAAAGATCGAGAGAGGAAGTAAAAGCTTCAAGTCCACACAAAGACCATGACAAAGGCATTGTTGTAGTACTGGTTGACAGGGCCAAAGAACTAAATTTCTCGAGGAACTCATACTTGCAAACAAACACTACAGAAATGAGATGACAAAAGAGCTTTTGAGTAGTGACTGCATAAGCATTCAGCCTATTGCAATTATGAATAATGACTATTTATATTTTGTATTGAGACTTCACTGAGTTCAGAAATGTTGCTCTTCTGAAGAATGGAAAAAGAAAGACCATAATATAACTAGTATGTCCGGTGAAGTACTTCTGACTAAATGACAATTCTCATAGGTTGCATGAGAATTCTTGGTTTTGACGTTCATATCTGACCTTTATTTTACCTTGCAGTTTTTTTTTTTTTAACTGAGATTGCACAGATAGAGATACTTTCACTCTTTCACAATTCAAAGCATTTAAAGGTTCTGTAAATGAAAGCTTCAGTCTGGTTATAAAAGTCAAAGTTTTATAAAGAAATTCAAGGTAATGCTTGAGACAATTACTACTGGGAGACAACATTTAATATTTACCTATGTCATTTTTCTATGCAGTCACTCTAAAATGTACTATTTTTATGCAAAAGAAAGTGAGACACTAATATCTTTCAGCAAGAAAATGAAAGGGAAATAGGCCTACTACTTTTAATATTTTCCTTCATTACAAAGGGACTAAATGCCTTTCTGCATAATTGTAATTACTGGAAGGCACTGTATTAAATATTAGCTTTATATTCATTTGGCACTCTGGATGCACAGATGATTAGTCTGCAGAATGTGCTAGAAGTGCTAAACCACTGCAGACCTTTCACAAAACAGATACTCTAGCCTGAATTGGTAGCAAATGCTAAAAGAACATTTACTACCAAAGCCGTAAGTGCCATGTGTCCCTTCTAACTATAGTTAACTCTATTTGAAAAAAAACGCTTCTCCAAAAGACTTCTAAAAAAACTGGGACCAAAGGCAGCTACAGGTCAGAGTTTCTCACAGCCAAAGTTTGCGGGTATTTCAACTCTCAAATTGCCTTTTAATTTACCTAACAACTAATTAGAAGTTTTAATATGCTGTTAGGCAACCAGGTCATCAGTTTACATCACCAAACATAAGCAAGGCTTCATATATACAATCATCTAAAAACCAATACAACAATGTAAGGAGGGGGGCATCTGGCAAAGCATCACCAGCCAGTCAAGGAAGGGGACTGTCCCCTCTGCTCTGCACTGGGGTGGCCTCACCTTGAGTATTTTGGCAGCTTTGGGCACTGCAGTATAAGAAAGATATTAAACTATTGGAGAGTGTGCAAAGAAGGGCAGCGAAGATGGTGATGGGCCGTGCAGGGAAGCCGTATGAGGAGCAGCTGAGGTCCCTTGGTGTGTTCAGCCTGGAGAAGGGAAGGCTGAGGGGAGAGCTCATTGCAGTTGTAACTTCCTTGTGAGGGGAAGAGGAGGGGCAGACACTGATCTCTTCTCTGTAGTGACCAGTGACAGGACCCAAGGGAATGGCCTGAAGTTTTGTCAGGGGAGGTTTAGGTTGGATATCAGGAAAAGAGTATTGTTGGGCAATGAACAGGATTCCCAGAAAAGTGGTCACAGCACCAAACCTGACAGAATTCCAGGAGTGTTTGGACAGTGCTCTCAAAGTTGTGACTCTTGGCAATGGTTCTGTGTGGGGCTACTGACTGGACTCGATCTTTGTGGGTCCCTTCCAAATCCGCATATTCTGTGAAAATCTAAATACACTTGGAAAGAGCATATACTGCACACATTATGGCTGAATGTTATCTAGGCCTCACATTTTACTATGGTTTTTCATGACCTCCATTTATATTATTCAGTTTGAACTAGTACAGTTTGAACCTAGTACATCAGCCTAATCTCAGTTTTATAGTTGGGGGCTTCTTGTCTGTAATGACGCATGACAACTGTTTTATCTCCATGAATTTGTCTAAGCTTTATCCACACACAACTTTTTTTGCATCTATGCTTTGCAGTAAGAATTTCCGCAGCTTACTACATAAAAAAGCAGTATTTCTTCTTTTTTGAGTCCACCCATGTACGTCTTATTATTGCCTACTTCTTCATTTATGAGAGCTAACAAATACTCCATGGCTGCTGCCACAGCATACTTCACAGATTTCTGGCAGAGCTTCTCCCTCAGGACATTCTCTTCCAGGCTAAAGAATATTACTTGAAGTAATTGCTTCTTTTATGAAGGCTGTTTCACCATCTGGTCCTGGAAATTTATTTTATTGCTAATTTTGTCAGTTTGGTCACCAGTCTATTCTGACGATCTTACTTGAGCCAATTCTTTTAATAATTACCCACAGAGTTGCAATGTAAGAACCTACTGAAGGTCCTACAAGACTAAAACATGTTCAAAACATTAAGCAGTTTTTCAGCTATGGCTTTCTTTAAAAAACTCCCTTTTATCTTGTTCATTTGCAAACATTGCAGACTTGGGATGGCAATTCTGTTTTGATAGATTTGGAAAAAAACCCCCAGTTTTTCAGTCTTTTTTCTTTGTTTAGGTCTTATTTGATAGGAGATAGTAGTAGGAGATAGTATTGACCAGAGACTCATTTGTCAGCATCTACAGTAGTAATCAATTTGAAAAGCAATATTGTCTATTCAGAGCTACATACAGAGAGAACAAAAAAAAAGAATAAAAGTTGTTATTTCACTACTACTGCAGTGAAGACCGAGATATATCTTATATATATCTTAAGCCATTGACAGTGGAAGTCATATGAAGATGAACACACTCAGAAGCTTGACCAAATTTAAACCATGCTATTTGCATGAAATTACTCGTGTGTTTGAAGGGTGAAGACACAAATTCAGAACAGGTCTTAGACTTCCATCCCACTTTCAGGTTCCCATAATGACAAAGATCAGCACCTCAAGACAGATGAATAGCACACTAATTGACTCCTCTCCTGCATGACTGCAGAAGTATAATTATGATAGGTAAGGAAGAACATTGCAGTAAAACTGCTGAAGACCTCAGAGGTTAGATAGCAAAAGTTACTCACATTCATCTTTAAAGCTTTTTGAACAATGCTATTTTTTTAAAACTCCCTTTGAAACAGAGTTTTATGTGTCACAGCACTCCTTATGATTTATCAGCCATTAACCTCCTTACTTTTAAGTTACCTGCCATAGGTAATTCATTTATCACTTAATTAAGCTAACACAATTTAGTCCCTGTAGGCATAGAAACAAGGAAGCCTGAGAAACAGTTGGATGCATGCTGAGCAGACTGGCACTCTCTTCTCTCAACTATGTAAGATGTTTTTCATTTTATGGCAAATATGATGTTATTCACAGCTACTGAAGTTTTTTATTTAAAAAAACTATATTCTTTTTATCCTAAACCTAAGAGACAGCGCCTACTGGCAACGTCTGTCACTCTGAGTAATTCATTCACACCATTCTGTATTGAGGGATACTTATTACACATTTTGGAGTCAAAAAACTGAATTGCAACACTTCCACTTAGGAACACTATGGGCCAATACACTAGAACAGCATCACAATCCTTTAACCATGACATGAATCATTGACATCCAGACTGATACATATTTATTGCTGTAAATTAACCAGCTAACTCTTCTGTGAAGTAATAATCTATGTAGATTTTGTTTCTATTTTTCCATAAGGAATATATACAAGATGAACTGCAAATATAAAGACCTGGCCAAAAACTTCCGAACTTACCCCACTGCACAGTATCTCATTAAGACAGCATTAAAAACATCAATTTTCACAGAACAGCAGCAGGTGACAGAAACAGGCAATGAATAGGTGTCTCTCATATTTATCAGGAACGTAAACAGAAGGATTTTTTTTTAAGGGAGTGGAGGGTTGTGGGCTGGTTTCAGTTTGGTGGGGTTTTTCAGTTTGATTCTTTCACAAGGAAATGTTTTCTGTAGGAGTAAACCTTGCTCCTTCTCTGCTCAAGCACAGAAGTCATATTACAGTTGAGAGAAACAAGGAGAGGTTTGGTTGGGGTTTTTGGTTCATTTGTGTTTAAGGTTGTTTTGTTTTGTTCTAAAAAAACTTAGCAATAGGGCTCTAAAGTTCAAGAATCCTGGAGTACATACACACTAAGAGATTTATACAAAACCTGTTACAAGGTTATCTAAGAAAAGTCACACTCAATGCATTTCCCAGGAGTCACTCTCTTCAGCTTCAAAAGCATGTTCTCAATTATTCTTCTAAGGTTTTTTGATATGCTGTAACTAAGGAGAATGATGTGTGACAACCATTTTGTCACAATCCATGAAGGGTCTCTTGACTAAATCTCAGCAGCCTAATACGGCAACTCTACGACCACCCAATTCACAGTGAAAACAGAATGAGTCTTCATGATCTCCAGATAAAACCTCAAGTCGTCCACTCTACAATCTACTTCTAAGTCAATTGGCTTGTGAACCTTTCAAAAATAGTGGTATTTATGAATATTCTCATACACTGGTGAAATGGCTCTATATTAATTTCCATTATTCCAGGGAGCATAAAGTCTCCACATACAGTGTATAACAGGCATAAAATTCATGAAAGAGAAACCTTCTGATATAAAGTAATAATAAGCAGTAATTCTGCTGAAGGTCTCCATGTTGCCTTCAAGAGTTCAGGCTTACATTTCAACAGCATTGTCAACCATTCTAAGGAGTACATGACAGAAATAAGTGGAGAGGAGCACATGACAGAAGGAAGTGGAGAGGGCCAGAGGAAAGTAAGCAAGATGACTATGATGATGAGTCCACCACAGAAATGAGTTTGAATGGGCAAAACAAAACTAGAAACAGGTAATTACAGCCGGATCAAAGAAGACAACTTCTCCATAGATGAGGAAGTATCACTACTAATCAGAAGCGCTTAAGTGGAAGAAGAAGCTGGAGAATCAACTGATACAAAACATTTGTGCATCTTTAGCACTAAGAAGCCTAGAGTTTTATGACACCACACAAATGTAACAGGAGAAAATCTGTTCTTCTTTCCATAGTTTTTTGCTCATGATGGAGACTATCTGCAAACTTATCCAGCACAGCCTCTCTGGCTTCTAAAAGAGTGAGGTTCAACTACTACAAGAACCAACTATTTTAAGACAGAACACGAAGTCCTCTGTTCACTCCCAATCTTTTCCTCATAAAACCAAAATTCTTAAATAAGAGAATTAAAAAATGCTTTAGTACATCAGGAGATAACCTTCATTATTCTAAGGGAAAATATATATTGTGCCTTTAACAATGCCTTTCTATAGCTGAGTAAGGAAGATACCTAAAAGTCTATGTATTTTCATTGTCCGGGTTACCTGCACAGTCATTTCTCTTCTGAGGACGCTTTTCTGCCTAGGGGACAGACTATTTCCAATAAAAATATAAGTCAGTCTGAAGAGCTGTTACAGATTTAGAGGCAAAACTGTAAAAATACTGACAATATGCTCAAAAAGCCTGCTAGAAAAGACCAATATGACAACTTCAGAACTAAAGAACAAGCTGTAGGTTTTTGAGGTAATCAAACTGTAAATTTTAAGCTATTCCAGGCATTAAAGAAAAACAAAAAAAAAACCCCCAAGACTGCTGTAAAAAAAACTTCCCATTGGCCTCATTCTTCCTTTTGTTAATTTTATGTAAAGCAACTAAAGGGTGTTATTTGCCCAGTACTAAGTTCCTGATAAGAACCTCAGCTGTGACGATGGATGATGTAAAAGCAAGAGCAGGAGGATTCCATTTCCTCTTCTATGGCACAGCAGAGACAGAGGTAACCAAATGAAAGTAATTCATTTTTGTCACTGAAGAAAATGCTTTAAATAACACTCAGAAGACAAAATGGTTTAGACTATAGGAGGAGATAAGTTACCATTTGCAGATGACAAGCCTTGCTGCTGTTAGATAGAATTAGTCTCAAGGGGAGCCTACATTAAACTAAGGGAAACAGAACTCAAGAAAAAAGGCACTAGGTGTTTCAAAAGACTTGCTTCCCCCATCAGATAAACACAAACCCAAAAGCCCTCCAGGACAACACATAAAAAGTTCTTTTTTTTTTTCATCCTGCACTGAAAGCTAAAGAAAGAATAGAACAAAAGAGGTAATTTCAGAGCATTCAAAGCTACTGCTTTAAAAGACCAGGAAAGTCATAAAGAGAAGACTTCCTCTATACCTTCTTGTGTTTTGATTTGGAAGAAAGATGAAAGCTTTCACATTTAGTGAAGGACCAACAACTGAGACATGAGCACTAGATTAGTAATGATCAGCTACTGAGAAACACTGCAGCATCAAACTGTCAGCTCAGTTTTCTTCAGTAGGATCGACATATATATACACACACACACACCCCCCAAACCTTCCTTTCATTATCTATTCTGTAGAACAGCATGTTTCATTTGGCACTTCAACCCATGCATTTATATGCCCATAAAACATCTGCAGGTATATGGTATACATCAATCCAACAGCCTTGTCACATTTCACAGTAATAAGCAATATGGATCCTAATTATTTAGTTTTCAAAAGCAACATAATAGATTTTAGGTTGGTTTTTTTACTTGCATTAGTTATAGCACTTTGTGTAGGTTTGTTTATTTTTAAGGTTGCTGAAACACCTTTTTTTTTAATATAAATCAACTACAGCCCATTGAAACTGCAAGTTGACAGCCATGACATTCTAACTAAGTGACAAGGCAGCACTCAGCCTTCTCTGGTTCTGATTCTCTCCCAGGTGAGAGATCAGCATACCGTATTCCTGCCCTGATAGGTAAAAGCAAAACCAAATTCTAGATGAGAAAGCATTCTTCCCATTCTCTATTCCATATTTCCTCATTCTCTTCAAGGTAGTATTTAACTCTGTATCACTTTTTCAGTCCTTTAATTTCTGAAAGGTTTTAATCCTGCTGCACACTGAGGCTTCTGAACTGTGTTTTATTACCTCTAAATAATGAGGTAAGTTATTAACAGAAGCATTATCCAGTCTCCTTTAGGTAAAAGAACAAACAAAAAAACAACCCCCAGAAAAACCTAAACCAAAACTAGGCAGACAAGACTGAAAATTCACTAGTTTCTGTTACAGACATTCACTAGAACAAGCAAAACTGAATAGCCACATTATTAAAAGACTATAAATGCAAGTTCACACATGGCAGACACTGGTCTTTCATCTCACTGAAAGCTCATATCTTAGAAATGTGGGGTTCCACATCAATGAACCTCTGTGTCAGACTCAATGGCAGTTTTGTGATGTAGACAAATAGCTATTTGAAACTTGTTTGAGATAGCCAATGTTTTTAACCTAAGGCAATCTTGTATTGTAGCAATAGAAGTAAGGCTATTAATGAACTCACCAATTTTTAACTACTCCTGTTGAGCCTCCCATTGGTCAAATTTCACAAGTCTAGCACTGTACTGCCCAGGGCAATAAAATGAAATAGGAACCATTTTCATCTGAGAAAAGGCTAAAGCTCTTGTTATCTAGAGGAGACAATAGGGGCAAGCTTTATAAGAAGCCTCAAATATGTATTTTTGCATCTCATTCTTAGTGTTTTTCTAGAACAGAAAAATTCACATTCCTTGCTGTTCTCTACAGTAGTAAAACATTACAAAATTACAGGCTAGGCTTTATACTCCAGATGTTTCTAACCGACCTCTAGGCCAAGATTCAACTAGAACAAAAATTGGACAATACTTGCCATAGCAAATTCAGACACAACTTCCAATTTAGAGGAAAAGCAGAAAGTGAGATCTTTCCATCAATGCAGGCAAGTTACAGCTTCAGTGGTCTGAAACTTTTACTGAACACAGCCACATCACATACCTCCATGTGCATTAAGAATAAAAGTGCAAATGATAATGTATGCTGTATAGAAATTCACCATTTCTTTAGAGTTCCAGTGTCTTTTACGACTCTAAAGTTTATGTCCTGTGCTCTCTATTCGCAGCACCCATTCTTAGCAGTGCAGTTACCAGGGCACAATAGTAATGGAAGTCTGTAAGGAGGTAGCAAAGTTAGAGGGAAAAAAAAATGAAGAGAAATCCAGGAGATTCTCTGTTTATTTCAACACTGTCCTAGAGACCAATGGTACCTACTTGGCTGCCTTTCTGCACTTACACTGCGACAAAGCTTACACCTCGAAGAGAAGGACATACCAGAACTGCCTTCTTCAATGCCACTCCAACCACCTAGCAACACAGTGATTTCAAGGTCTCCTGAGACCTTCTAAAACTGCAACCTTCCTCCAACCCCATAGGCTGGAACTGTGGCAGCACTAAAGTCACCAGCCGGGAAGTTCAGCCACACTTCTCTGTCAGTACCGAATATCCCTTTCGCAGCTCTTACCCTTCTTACCCATGTTTCTCTCTAAAAAGTCTATTCTACATCTGACACTGAAGCTGACAGCTCCCTGAAGGGCTCGTTTTCACCTTGCTACTCTCAACAGTAACTGAAGTTGCTGTTATTATTCCCACTTTACAAATGGAGAGCAGATCAGGAAACAAGGCACAAGCCTAAAACAAACCACATGAAATCAATTACTTTTCAGTCCTGTGCATTGTCATTTGGACAAAGCTTTAGAGCTCTTGCTATTTGAAATTCCAAATAGAAACTGAAATTTTTAATAGCGTTGTTTCTGACACCAGGACAGTAATGCATTTCCATTTATTTCCTGCATCTATTACCCTTGTGTGCTTGTGAGTGCCAGCTAAGTTTAGTAACTAATTAGGCTGGAGTCACAATTCCATTAGAGGTCTAGATCAGTAATTCACCATGCAGGAAACAAAACATCTCTTGTTGAAATAACTAGCTTTAATTGACAGATTTCTTTTTTTTAAAAAGCGTTTAAAGAGGAAGAAGTCATCTAGTAGCCATACAAACCTCATTGTGTGCTTCCATTTTAGAAGCCATAAAACAGGTCACACTGAAATCAAGTGAAACCTGTGGCTGACATCACTATTATCAGCTGAACTTTGACACTGTAGTAACAGCTAGCAAAGATCATCCTGAACATAATCAGTAGTTCCAAAATTAATTTTTTTTCTTTATATTGACACTGAACAATTTCAATACAAACACTACTTTACATGGTTCTAAAGAAAGCGTACTAAGCAGCTGCAAAAACACTCCAACAAAGAACAACTAAGGCCATTACCAAGGAAGGAGCAAGTAGTGACACATAAGACTTGATGCCCCTGTAAAATGGGCAACTTACTGTAAGAGTACAAAGAACCTCATAACACTGAGAAAGCACAAGGGTCCAGGGTTTCCTCAGAGAGATCTATAAAAAGCAGTGCTACTCTGCTGTTGCACAGGAGGAGGTTACAACAGGGGTGAGGGTACAGACAGAAGTTATCGATACCTTTGGAAAAGAGAATTACTTCAAGTATTAACACCAAGAAGGAAACAGCCAGCTTGGAAACATTACAGTATTATAAAACCCTTTTAACAAGTATATAAGGATTAACCCACTGTAGGTCTTGGAAACTGCAAAAGCAAAACCAAGCAGAGATCAGTGCGGAATCTCTGGCAAAATTTGGTCTAGTACTAAAGTACTTAAAAATGCAACCAAACTCTGCAAACGGTAAGAGGTAAAGCTTTGAAAGTTCCACAAATAATCTGAATCCTACAGCTGTCTGATAAAATGCACACAAATCCCAGAGCAAAACAATACACCTCTGATTCAACGCAGAGGAAAGCCCTCACTTTTCAGTCTTGTGCATTTCTGTAAGACGGTCATTGAAAAATAGCTGAGGCAACATCACACTTGCTGCTTTGCAAGGCTTCCCACCTTGCTAGATGAAGAAACAGTAGCAATTTACAGAAATCAGAGCACCCACCCCTTACCCCACTTCACAATACACAAAACAGAGCATGTTGACTTCCTTCCACACAAATGTGAGCCTTATGTATCTTCATGGACCTTTGCAAAGAGAGTAAAAGGGTCAATGTTCAGAACCACTCCTGACTCAAACAGCTTTCACTGACTGTCTAATTGTTTGTGCTGTGCTTGGTATTGCAATTCACTGATGCTTAACAGGCTGGTACATACTGCTGAAAGAGAAGAGTTAAACAATAAGTCTGTACATAAATGAATTTTATCCAAGAGGGATACAATGGCCTTGTATATCAGACAGAACTAAAGTTTCAGGTCACTTGTATTCCCAGAGCCTTCCCAAACTTTTATTTCATCCTGTTCCACCTCCTTGGTCTTTGAACCAATTTCAGTGTACCTATTTGCTATATGCATATGAATTCAGCAACTCCTAAGGGAAGAAAAAGGGTTGGGGGAAATAAAAGTTTCCCAAAGGAAAAAATAATTCCACAATCTTTTAAGTATTTCTGTGTCAAGTCTTGTAAGCTTGTTAAGGGATGGAGAACATATTTATGTAGAATCTTAAGTCCAGCTTCAGAAGCATAACAAAGAGAAAGAAACAAAACCCAGTCATCTTTGGGTCTTGTTTTCCTCAACTACATCTGAATATAAAGGTTATTACAGTTACCAAGTTTACATGCAATGCAGGTCACCTCCTGAAGACCCCCAACCTGCACTGGGCTCCCTGTCCACAAAGACTCCCCACAAACCAGGAGAGGGGTGAGGGGGAAAGCCCGCACAAAATCACTAGAGCTCTGCTGACCTACACAGATACACTAACAAAGCATAGCAACAGGGAGAAATGTTGCATCTCTAACTTACAAAGACTGCACTACTTCATATTCTATTATACTACCCTTCCTGCCTTAACATTCTTATTTTACATGCAGTACTTCACACTTCCAAGGTCCACTTATCCTCCTCTTCCCTGCTGTCCACCCCCAAGAAAATACACAGAATTATAAACACTACTATGAAGGTTATAACTACAAAAAGCAAAAGGTGTTTGTGTTGAACTACAAAGAACGATGTTTTTTTGCATACCTTGAACTGAATGTGTTGCTAATTAAAGCATTTGAATTATCTAAGAATACATGCCAGAAAAAATAGCATATTAAGAGAAAGGCTATTAAGCAAGCAAGTGCTCCTGCAGCATGCAATGAGAGAGTTGACTTGGGAGGCTAATGAATTAGTATAAACAATTTAAATCTAATTTAATTTAACAATGTAGAGCATTTGTGCATTGCAAAGCAACAGATAGTAATTTGTTTCTTCATTAAATCAAAGATAAAATTGCTGATTACCCTTCCCTGAATTATTTTATTGAAGAGGATGGCAAACAAATTTTATATTTAGTCATAAAAGTTCATGACTAGTCCCCAGACAAGCCAATGTAACCAGTGAAGGATATCAGTGAACATAATATAGACCAGCTGTGGTTTAGGGCAACATATTATTTAGTCTAAATAGATTCTCACATTTTAGCAGTTAGTGAGCAAACGTTTATACAGAAAATTAATATTACTCTTTATTTCCACAAAACATACCTAAAGAGCACCATTTACTATTCACAACCTTTAAAAGTTGTAAAGTTATATGTTAAGAATACTAAGCATTTGATATTGTTAGAAGTACTAAAATTATTAACCTCCCCTCCATTTGACAGATGAATTTATGAACTTGCCTCAAAAGTGTTACCGGTGATATCAAATTCTGGTGGAACAAAGGCACCCTCTGGATCATCTTTGGAAGCAAAAGGAAACATGTCAGATTAGAAATTAGTGGTCTTGTTTGAAAAAACACAAACCAATTTGACGATACAAGTTTAATTATACAGTCACATTTGATACAAAACAAATTGTGTACAGCAGTATCTTGGTTCACTCCTATCTGATGTACAAAGAACTTGTTATTTACATTTCTGCATCTCAAAGTAAAATAAATTGCTGTTTTCAAACTTTCTGCAAGAAGATGCCATCCTTTTCCTACTAAGAAACAAAACAGATTAAAAACCCACAAAGGAATACATTTAACATGCCTAACCACTTCTTGCCTTCAGACGTTTACATTTGGACCAAGTTATCACCTAAACTGGCGTGGCCCAGGTGTGGCTTAGAGGGTGGATTTGATTAATAGAACACTTCCATTCACTATTTTCCTCTGCAAAGCTGGGTGATAAAGGTTCAAACAGAAAATCCTATCTGAACAGCTAATTGGCTAATTGCTTCTTCATCTACAGGCCAGCTTAGAACTCTGACCTTTCTGCTTTGTTTTACTTATGCTAAAAAAGTTGAGGAAGCAAATTTCTCGCATGTGTGCTGCTTAGCAGAGAACTGAGCTACTGCAGCAGCCAATTCTGAGTGAAGATGTGGAAGGAAGAGGAGAACATTTTAAGATACTGAGATATGTAGTATCACACTGTACTGATGTCACCAGTATGTACTGATGAACCCAGTAAAGAACACCAAGGAATTAAACAAGTGCACGACTAAAAACCTACTCTTCACATATATACTCAACTCACCTCATCTATCTTAAAAAGAAGCCAGTGGATGACTGAGATCATTTACGACAAAAACTGTTTCCCTTCTCAACAGGGACAAAAAAATAGTATGCTCAGAGGAACAACATATTCATCACAGCTTTAGCTTTAATAGAACATTTGTGCCTGTATTTTCGAAGTGAAATGCAAAGCTCTTATTGTGACGACACTAAATTCATTTATATGGAGGAGAGGACTTTTTTACATATTCAGATATCGCAGCTACATAGCACAGCTGACTGTCCCGATGCTGACTAATACACATCTCCTTATGATGTTCCCGATTCTGCTTTCCCACTGAAAAAGAAGGGTATGCAACTAATTTTACATTCCTTACTCCTCCCTCAAGTTTTCCTGATATTTGGAGAGGGGGCAGAAGGGGAAGAGAACTAATGGACAGATGTTTTGTCTCCCCCTCTTGCCCACTCGCCAACTTCTGCTCCTTTTCATCTCCCCACTACCTTTTCCCTTTCTTTCCATAGAACACTTTAAAGGCTGTACAAGCATACAATCTTTATCACTGGTACAGCTTACTATAGTCTTTTAATATAATGTTTACAATGGAAATTTGTTTGATCTCAAGAGACAAGAATATATCAGACCCCTTGGCAGAACATCCTATTGAATGTTTGTCACTTTCGCACCACAGAACCTGCAGGAAGCAGAACGTGCTGCTAAAGCAGAGACGACAGGCTGTTCATATTCCCTTACTGGCAAGCAAATCCAGAGGTTATAATTTTCTTTTGGAAGAATAAATCCATAGGCAACAACTACAGGGAAGCAAAAAGGACAACCTCCCCAAGTGCCTATCTAACAAACTGTATTTTAACCAAGTAGTAACAAGATCTGAGGGAAAGAGAAAGAGCCAAAGACACAATGGAGTGTGAGAGAAATAGAATATAAATATCTTTTTGCATTCCTAGGGAAAACTTTCTTTAAAGAGAAATAATGAAAAGTCTCTTCCTTAGACTAACATGTCCAGGAAACTAAATCTTTGTACATTTGCTTTTCATAGGAATTTGTTATCCCACATTTTATAAGCACTTGAATACCGCAAATTCCTGGATCAATTGTTTGCCAGCTATTCAATTAGACTAAAACATTTAAGAAGAAATTGATTTTCTTTTCCAGCTGCAAGCAAAGATCTTAGTTGAAGGGCATTTTTCATCCACTAGATTTATTCTCTTCAACAAGTCTTTCATGTACCCTTGGCTAGTACAAAGACAGTTTCTTTGTCTTTTTTTAATTTCAAAGTATGACAACCTCAAAATAAAGGAAATTGATTCCACAATACCCTATTATTATGAAACTGAAAGTTGATTCACATATATTTGATAATGTACATACAATTTAATAAGAAACAAATATCACAGCACTTATGAACATATATTGTAATATTTATTAATTATACTTTATAATATTACATGTTTATTTGAAATACCATCTTTAATTCTAAAGAAGGAAACAAATCTTCATTTGTTGCAATGTTACCTTACCTCATTTTTTTAGTATTTTTTAAAATACTGTGATATAGATTTTGACTACAAGAATAAACATTTATTCTTACACAGATTTAAAAATAAGTTAAAGAAAACACAATAAAAACTTGATAGTTTTTATATAGACTAGAATAGTTCTCCTAGTTACGAGCTGACATAATTTTAAAAGTACCATCAAATAAGAGCTGTTTGAGTTTTTTCTCTTATTCTATAAAATCATTAAGAAGCTCAAGACCTACCATCTTGAGATGGGTAACATGAGAAAGGAACTGCAACAATAACATGCTTTTTTGTCTATGCTGAAAGTTAAGTATCCACATGTACACCTTCTACAATAGTTAAATATTAAAATTCATTTCTCAGTCAGTCCCCACACTTGTGGAGTTTAAAAATCACGACTTAAAAAAAATAACTCTTTATTCAAGACAGCTGTAAAAAAAGCCCCCAACCCTCCCCAAAAGAAACAGAACATATCTATGAAATTAGAAGATCTTGAAGAGACTAAGGATGTGCTTTACCGGGGTAGAGACGTGTGCACACAGATACACAATCTACAGTGTTTGAAATGGACATAAATAAGACTTATCACCTGGATAAGTCTTAAAATAACTAGGAAGAATTTTCAAAGCAAACTTGTAACAGCCTTTGTTTATCAATTACAAAACCGAACATGTAGTTTCATACAGACCTACACACACTCATTCCCAAATATGTTTTTATTTTATCTTTACTTTAATTGTAAGTCTTAAAACCAGAATATAATGTTTTATTGCAGTTTCTCGCTACGAATTTCCATAGTTCTAAAACAAATAGCCTGGAAACACAAATACTTACCACTGAGCTGTTCCATGAAGCATACATTGCCATTGGTGTTAAAAGCCAAAGTGTCAGGAGTGATGCAGAGTGTCTGGAAGATTGCAGAATGGGTGATGCTCTTCAGAGAGTGGCAACACTCCAGGCAAATTGCCCAAATATCTTGCTCAGTAAGACAGCTATCCCGCAGTGACAAAATATCAGCAAGGGACACATTCTCCTGCCAAGATATGAATTAGTAAATTACCCTGGATTTCATGGCACTACGTTGTATATCATAGATTATATTTGACACAATTGGCTACGAGTAATGTTTCCAGCAAGTTCTCAGACTTTCTAGGATTCTAATTAACACCCCAAGAAACACTAAGTGCACAACTTTGCTCTTAACATAGAGTGTTTTAAGAAGCATAGTTAACCTGAACAAACATCTCACAGTATCCTAACATAAAAAAGTCACTTCCTATGGGAGAGCTGTAAGTTAGATAAACACTGCATTAAAAGTTAGTGAAATAGACCACTTGGAGGTAAAAGCAGAGAGACCAAGCTAAAACATTTTGTTTCACCAATACCTCTCTTAAGCTCTCCCAGGTGTCTTCACATAAACTACTTAAAAATTCTCTTCACAGCACTTCTCCCTATCATCTGTGATCTGGGAAAAAGTACCCTGTTAATTAGTCTTGTCTTAAGAATGATGCAGTTGTGAAGTTTAATGGTGTAGACCATTTAATAAACAGTCAAAAGCCAAACATGCCATAGGAAAAGTGTTCTTTGACTTAAAATCGAACACTTTGGCTGTTCTAGGCCTCCCCACTACACACAGAACTCTTAGTGATCAAAAGAGGGCAGAGACTTCACTTCTAAATTACTGTCCTATACTTTAAGTCAACTTGCATTGACCCTGTTATCATAGTAAGGCTATGAAGAGTAAAAAAAAAAAATGTGCCCCTAATGTGGCTTTCCTGGTCAAGATGTTCAGAAACAATGCTTGTCTCAAAGCAGCTAGCCTTTCTATGGACATTTTTTAGAATACAAAGGTAATATATTACCCATAGCTACAGAGGTAAAGTTTTCATGAACTTGAAGGAATGAGAAAAAAACCCCAAATGAAGAAAACACTGAATCCACCTATAAGGAAAAATAAGGTAACAAAGATGGAAGATAATCTACAGAAATCACTTTGCATCAGAGCAATAATCACTCTTTTTTTCTCATTTATAAGTAAGTAATTTAAACTAAAGGCTATACTTCTCGATATTAAACATACATTGAATGGAAGATGTAGCTGCACATTACTTACAATATAGAAAAAAGAAAGTATGTCATCATCAGCAAAAGAGAATGTGAGATATCTTACAGCTCAGAAAACTGTCATGCTTTAAACTTTTAATCCTTTGGAAAATACAGTTATAACTGTCTTTATGTACTTCAGTACTGGAGAACATCAATGACATTTGGACTACCATATACAGAAGGAGTTAACAGTTTGTTAACATGTCTTTCAGAGAAGTAAGCACTGATCTCATAATATCCTTCAAACAAGGACAAAACCCTAGGCCAAAAACATACTGTGCTTTTTAGTCTAGAGTATAATGCTTAAAAAATAAATATAAGGTAGGAAATAAAGAACACTCACTGTTACTTGGAAAACTTCTCTTTTCAATACTTTAATTTTTCATCAGCCTACAGATGGACATATTTACTATTGGCAGCATTACTACCATGGCTTCTGGCACTAATCATGGATCCTGGTCTGATTCAGTCCTACATAATACTGAACAGCAAAAGATCTCAGATGCAAGATGTCATTTTCTCTGTGCTGTGCTCAGCACAATATGTGTAATACCGTCAGAGTTTGAGGGTGGATAAGGAGGTTTGCACATCCCCATAAGGAACCTCTTTCAAGCACGAAGCACACCACAGAGGTTCCTCTCTCTGCAAACATAAACATATGACAAGGAGCTGTACCACAAACCATTAGGCTTTACAAATGACCAAACTGATAGGTAGGATGAGGAGAGGCTCAGAAAGAAAAGACAAACTGCTTATTCTGTGGTCAACAAAAAAAGGTTTAAAAGTTCTGTGATCAAAGCAATGGGCCAGTAAATATTTTTAACTCTCCTAGAATCATCTAGCTAGGTGACATAACGGCATCTGCCGCAACAGCAAAATAAAGGGTTGTTCCACTAATCAAGATGTAAAACTATGAGAGTTTCACCTGTGCAAAGAGGCTCAATTTAGAGTTTATGTGAAAAAAAAATAGAAATTGAAATCTTTAAGACAGACTCAATATCAAATTCCCGTTGCAATAAGGACTTCATAGAATTTCTTTTGAGTCAAGCTTTGAGGCTGAACTTCACTGCAGATAATAATTACCGGCAGTCTTACTTACAGTATAAATCTTCAAAAAAATCTCTGTGGTTATTTGGGAAGTAAATGAAATTGATGATCTCATGTCAGAATAAGCTTATCTTTCCTCCAAGAGATGAGAAAGTTATGTAATACAGAAAAAGAAAAAAAAAGGAAAAAGGAAAAAAGAATAAAAGGCCTATGAATGTTCAGTGGCTTCCATCAGCAGTGGACAGCTAGGTGAAGATAAAACACCACCAACCATATAGCAAGTCGTTCTCTTTTCAGTGCTCCAGGACAATAAGTTATTTACTTCACAGAAACCACTATTTCCCAAATGATCACACTATCTTGACCTTAGTTATTAAAGCTGCTACTGCGGCAAAGTAAGGCCTTTGTGGAGAACAAACAAAACACTGAGTAGTTTGCATCCCCAAAGCAACACAAAACCAAAGTTTTAACTGTGGGGAAAAAACCCATCCTTTTAAGACTGTAACACAGAAGGTTCTGGCAAGCTGAAGCTTCTGGTAAGCTACTACTTCAATACTTTGGACCCCTGAAAGTTGGTTCACTCAAATGTGGTATATATCAGAGAAAACTACGCCTTTTCTGTCTCTTTCCGCAAAAGACACTTGTTTATACAAGTATATATAAGCTTGTATAAACAAGTGTCTGGTTTTACTACTGGTTAAAAACTATGAAAAATGAATGGGTCAGACAAACATGCTTAATGATTGACTTTAGTTCTCAGTTTTTCCTTATATTTTCTTCAGCAAGTAAAAACAGTTCAGTAGGATATAACTAAGTAGATAATTAAGAGAAAACTAATTGGCCACAGACAACTTCCTAAAAAAATGAAATTAAATATTAAGGAGTAAGAAGTTGAAGAAAGTTCTAGTAGAGAAAGGAATCTGAAACACATCTTCATCCTCAACTTGGGCAGCTTCTGCTTCACATATAGGCAAAAAAACACATGCATCAAACACCAACCTCATTTCTCATACGAGGTACCATGATGAAATGACTAAGCAGCTGAGAGTTCAGTATAACAGCATTCACAGCTTTCTGGCACCTAAGTCTTTTTGCCATGATAATTCACACAAACTTCACATCAATCTATTCCAAAATCGCAGAAAATGCAACAAACACCATTCATTCAATTCATCCCATTTGAAGAAAACCACTTGGTTGCCTGAGTAAGCTGAGTACTCTTCAAAGCAGCTCTTTTTTATTAACTTCTCTAATCACCAGGTGATACATCATGCTCATTCTCTCAACAAAAATATTGAAACTATTTATGTTTCTGGAATAACTAAATAGATGGGGCTAATTGTGGGAACCTACAATTAAAGCATGTATTGACCAGGTACGAAAAACGGGCCCAGGTCTTTCTCACACAGAAAAGCTGACCCTCCCATTCCGAGGAAATACTCAAAATATTTAAGCTACTTTGCAAAAATGAGGCCACTACCACTTTCCCCTCTATGTTTTGCATGGGCCAGGCTCAGAAGGCCTCCTGACCGAACACTGCAGATGGCAAAAGAGCCAAACTGCTGAGCCATTAAGTGACTTAGGGAAAGGGCTTCGTGTTTTCAAACTCACTTTTAAATTCTGATTCAGCTTAGATTCTTCACATAGCAGGTAAGAAAGTTTGCAAGATCTGGTTTGGGAAATGAACAGCTTACAAATGGCTCACCAAACTTTTACTTAAAGAAGAAAATTCCAAATATTCTCTAGGGAGCAAGAAACACACTTCAAGTGGAAAGATACAAAGATGAGCAAGAGCAATAAAAATCAAGTGCAAACTCAATAATAAATCCAGACAAACATGATGACAAGAACAGGGTTTTGCTACAGACTATTTAGCAGAGCAAGTGAAAAAACGTTTTTAACTGTTTGGCGGTTTTTTAGTTGGCTTTTATTTTTATTTTGGTAAATTTTATTTCCCAGTGTCAAAGGCCTTTTTTGCACGGGGCAGCAATATACAGTTGTATGAAAAACTGCTTGGCAGCTTCTGGAAACAGTTCTGCCCGTGTAAATTTCCCTTCATGGGGTGCGACAAGGACACGTACTTGCCGACTGCTGCATTAGCCCACGGCTACGACAGCAGTGACGAGACGCCCCGCGCCCGACGGCCGTGACTTTGGTGCTGTGCGGGGAAGGTGCTCGGGAACAGGCTGAGCCCAACTAGTTGTGTGGGACGGGCGGGCAGGAGAAGCGAGGGGCCTGCGGTGCGCACGGGGCGGGAGCTGAGGCCGCCTCACCACAGGTGAGCGCAAGGGCGGCGGCGCCGTCCCCGCACCTGCCTCACTCACCTCATCCTCCAGCAGCGTCGGCAGAGGCTCGAAATCGTAGCAGTTCACCTCCACCTCCTCCTCCTCCTCATAAAACACGTCCTCTGCGGCGCCGAGAGCCTCCATCCCGCTCGGCGAGGGAGCAGAGGCTTCACCTCCGCAGCCTCCCTGTGCGCCCGGAGCACGGCCCTGGGCCC
>WBMV01007693.1:507412-556879 GCA_013396655.1 Campylorhamphus procurvoides | reverse complement strand
TGCCCGCGGCCGCACAACCGCAGCGCAGGCTGGAAGGCGGCGGCGTGGCGGAGCGCAGTGCCGGCTGCGGCCGCAGCGGCCCCGCGGGAGCCGGGGCAGGGGCCCTGCTCGATGCGCTCCGCGGAGGGAGCGTCGGTGTCGGCAGGAGCACCCGCCCGGCACCAGCCCCAGCCCCTCCAAACCGCTGGATTTGCTGGATATAGCGGGGCTTAGAATTAAGACAGGTGACCAAGCATTTGCATGATCGTGGCATAACTCCTGACGCAGTTCGAACCATAACAACCACAAACAAAACGAAGCCGGCATTGTCAGCTTTCTCTTCACTAGCTCTGGCCCATGTTTTGCACTCCACAGGGCTTAGGGCGCTTAAAGTAACTTCATTAAGACCTCCCTTGAAATTAAAGGTTCAAGATAAAGGATTCCTTCAAGACCACCACCTGCATAAGCCAATTTTTATTTCAAGTTAACCCCATTGGAAAGATCACGTTGTTTTGAGTGGACAGACTGTAGCCTGGGAATAGGAATGGACACTGGGTAATGGACTGGTAACCCCTGAGCAGGTGGCTCCTGCTCATCAGACTCTTACATCTCCGTTATAAACAATGTAATGGGCGGTGAGAATAGACTGTTTTCTGCTGTAATTAAATTTTAGAACTACAGGTACTCGGAGAATAATGGTGCCACTTCCATTATTCTACTTTCCTGTATTCCTATAATTCTGTGTCAAAATGAACTATGTTAATTAATTAATCTGTGAATAGTACATCAGACAAAGCAAGAGCTTTACATTTTCTTTTTGCATGTAGTACTCTGTAGAGGAGATTAATGCTCTATTAAAATATACATTAACAAACACTGTGAAGCAAACAAAGATTCTTTGATTAACTGCCCCACAGAAGTCACTCTACAGTTCATTTAAGCATGAGTTCAATTAAACATTATTTGGATACATTCCACAGTTATGGCATGCTACTGAGAAAAAAAAACAAACCAAGGCAGATTCGAATTTTTCATATATATGCTGTTTTATTGCTAACATTTTTGAACTAAATTGATATGAACAGTATATATATATTCTTAGAATTTGGTAATTCAGGCTTTTAGTTGTGAACAAATATCAAACTGTGGGAAACAGTGAGCACCTGGTGCTTCTAGGATAAAAAAAAAAAGCCCAGCATAACTCCAATAACAGTATTATTATAAAATGATTCTTAAACTGTATTTCACCAGCATATTTGGCAAAATGTTTTCCTCAGGTAGCACCTAAATCAGGCCTAATATCTACATTCATATATAAATACATCTTAAATAGCACTCTATTGTAATCACCACTTGACCATTCACAATATTTCTGAAAAAAGAAAGTTTAAGGTAAACCTGTGGAAGCTGCACAGACATTCATGTGCTAGTTTTCAAAGGATCAATACTTTTTGTTAAGAGAAATTCTCTTGCTAGTAAGTGAGTGATAGGGCATTTCCCTCCAAGGTTAGCAGACTCAGGTTCAGACACCTACCCTGCATTATTTGGACCTTGAATCTAGGCTTGGGTGTATTTTATTAGAGTAAGTACCAGACTGTTCCCAAGTGATTTGAGATCTATATCCCTGTTGCTCTGGTTAACTTCCTTGTTCTACTGAGGCACTGTTTATATGAAATGGAATATGTACAAAATGGAAAATCAATGAAACAAACACAGAAGTGCTCTGTAAACAAAAAATTACAGTGAACTTAGCCTTATTACAAATGCCTTGATGGACAGGACAAAATAATCACTGAAACTGATATGGTTTGGTAGATTTTTTTTGGAGAAAAATTGCTGTACTAACCCTCTGCTCACATCAAGAATCACTTTGATTTGCTTTCCCATTGGTCTCACAGTTGAGGCAACTGTCAGAAAAGACATTGCAACTTGTTTGACACATTCATGTAGCAATTCTCACGCTAGAATATTCATTCTTATTATCATCTGCAATTAGTCATGGCCCACAGGAATTGTTGGAGGATATGCAACACTACATGTTTCGGCATTAGGAAAAAACCCCACATGTAGATGAAGCTGTCAGTTTGTCTGCAGTCACATTCTATTCTTTCTTTTCAACAATGTTGCTTAAGGAAGTGCAAGTTCTTAGGAGATCTTTGTAGAGTATTGGTAGGCATTTTTTGAAATGCATTTTGATGGATGTGTGAGTGCCTGTGGAAGTTCTGAGTCTGAGGTTGGTTGAACATGCAGGTGAATATCATGTTAAACACAGAAATATATAGAAGAAAAATCAGGTTCTCAAAGGTAGAGGTTCTCAGAAGGCAGAAATAAAACCATTATTTTGAACTAATAATATTCTATAGGCTAAAAAGAAAGAAGAAATGTTAGCATAGATTAAAGGAATATACTGTGATGGAAATTGTTTAGTAAAGGATATTTGAAACATGTTTTGCTGTGGAAGTACCAGAGAGAGGTTTCCTTTAACTGTGATCAGATTTTGAATATGAACTGAGATCTCTTTAGCAACAATTACACCAGGATTCACAGTTATTAGAGATTTTGACTTTTTAATTGTAGATTAGATTAGAAAAACTACTAAGCAAAGGTAAGCTCCAGATATAGTATAGATCTTATATGTGAGAAAACTCGACCAAAAAGTCATTTAGTCAACACGGAGTTTTGTGGTTTAGACTGTAGAATCACAGATAATGCAGAGGCAATGGATCAAGTACATCTGATTTCAGTCCTCTTAAGTTTTAGCATGCTTCCCTTAAGATGTGTCTAATTTGTAGGAAATGCATTAGAATTAGGGCAGTTTGTGATTTTAACATAAGGACTGTTTGCAGCAAAATCTGACCACACCTCTGTCTCTGACGGCAGCTGATGGCAGATGCCTAGAAAAGATGCCTAGTGTAGGAACAAGGTAGTGAGAAACTATGTTCTCACAGCTTCCAAAGAGTCACAGTTCAGATTTTCCCTAAAGCAGTGGTAGTGTCTACTGGTTCAAGAGACACTGGAGTATTTTTCTTTAATGAATTTGCTCATTCATTTTTTGAGTCTGAATGGGTTTACTATCCACCACATCTTATTACAAAATTCTTCATCTGACCCGCAGATTGCATAAAGTAAATTCTTTGTTTCATTTGAGGCCCCTAACTTCTTGTATTTGGATAGGTGGTGGACAGATTCCTTACTTGTCATCTTTCCATCACTTATAATATTAGAGTTCTCTTATCTACCCTAGTTTCATCGTTTCATGTTGAAAGGCCCTGTTCTAGCTGTTCATTCACAGAATAGAAACTATTTCATAACTTCAATCATGCATTAGCACTTCACAGTATTTTTTCTCATTGTGTCATTATGTAATTAAAAATTATGAAGAAAGGGAGGGAAGGAGGGAGTGAGGGAAGGAAGGAAGGAAGGGAGGGAGGGAGGGAGGGATTTATTTTTAAAAATAATATATTAATGACCTTCAAAATGAAAAGAAATACTTCTCTTGACTGTGATTTACTGCTTTAGTTATGAGCCTCATGCCTTTTATTTCCAGATAGCTGCATTTTGGGGATATTGTAAAAAATAATTCAGTTAGCACTTGCCACAGAGAATAAATTTATGAGAGTTTAGGAAGTGACTGCCATCACCCCTGTCTGTGCAACATAATCTAAATACAAGCTACAACAGAAAGGAAATTGTGTATGGTACTACTGTTACGCCACTTTGTGCCACTGGAGATATCTTTCATGTTCTTTTGTAGGTTTATCCTTTTCATTATAGCACTTTGCTTATTCTTTTTAATAGATTATATAATTATAATTGACTATTATAATTTGGAGTACCAGCCTTGTAGATGAAAGGTACGCATTTGTAACAGTATAATTAGATTGTACATTCTCCTTTTAAGAGTTTTCATTTAATGGCAATTTGCCCGAAGGTTCTCATTTTAATTTAGTTTGGGTGAAACAGACGGAACTGAAAGATTGCTGTATAAAGAATTGGGTTTTGTGTGTATATGACTTATATCCTTTTCAATTGTTTGGGTTTGTTAATCACAGATCTCTTTAATGCCATGGGCTTTAATACGTTTACAGTCTATGAAACTACTGTTCTTCCTTTAGCTGTTATAGGTATTTAAAGACAGAGACAAGCTTTCTACCACTTGCCAACTGCTGCTGTCTTTGTGGAAGCAGTGAGAAACCATTGTAATAAAAAGCAGACTATGTTGCTGCTACTGAAAAACCTAAAAGAATTCAAAAGTAAAGATACTGCAATTTTGAATCCAGCCCCATTTCTACTACAACTCATATAGGAGCATCAATCTGCTTGCCTGATGTGGTAGGTTAGTTTGTATTCTAGGCACTTCAGAATCTTACAAAGGCAGTAGGGGTGCATTAGCCCTGCACCATGAAGAAGATCAGAAAGTTATATGCATAGACTGCTTACTGTATAGGAAAACCCATAGAGAGGCATTCCCTTTTCATGGGGTTGAATAGTAGAAGTGTAAACTTCAAAATCATTGAGCACAGTCGTCAGTTATTATACGCACTTGTCTCATCATTCCTTTCATAGAAATAGTCAAATCACCTGGTCCTACACGTTACGAACTTTATAATTTCCAGACTGTACTTACACTCATTCATTTTTGCCCTGACATTGTCTTTTATCTTTTAATCTCAGTTCTATTTCTTTACTGATTACCATTTTATGTATACATCTGTTCTGTTGCCCTTGACTTTGTTTTCATCTTTTCCTACCAGTGCATTTTCTTAAATCTGTGTTTTAGTCATGATTGCTTTTCTACGACACTACACTTTTGTTGTATTTATAATACTGATAAACCTTAATTTCATAATATCCTTAGATGCTTAGGAAAGCTGATCTTTTCAATAGTCCTATCTATCTCCTCAACGTGTTTCTTTAGGCATGTGC
This sequence comes from Campylorhamphus procurvoides, assembly GCA_013396655.1. Taxonomy (NCBI): domain Eukaryota; kingdom Metazoa; phylum Chordata; class Aves; order Passeriformes; family Dendrocolaptidae; genus Campylorhamphus; species Campylorhamphus procurvoides. The sequence goes on along the minus strand of WBMV01007693.1, from coordinate 551,974 downwards.
CTTTTTTTCATGTTTGTAATTTATCGCATGTCCACTGTCTTAAGACTTTGATTTAGTTGCATCTTTGAATCCTTCATTTGTTTTCATATGAAAGACTATAAAAGGATTTTTCACCATTCTTCTCCTCGAGATGTCTTTCAGCCATCTAATGCATTTTCATCTGAATTGCACCTACATCTCCAGTTTCTGTATTCTTTCTACATGAACTCTACTAGGTGGCACTCGAGGCATAGATAGCTCCCATCAGGAGCTACTTTAGGATAATCTGCTTTGCATTTAGGCATCTCCACTTTCTTCCTCATTCTCTAAATAACTTACACTGTTGCAGTTGGATATTACTTTCTTCTGCTAGCTGAAATGCAGAGATAGACAGCAGAATTAAAGATTTGGCCCCAACTGAAGTCAATAGCAAAACTACCATGTCATAATTTCATTTGACAATAACTCATTAAGATGCAACATCAAAGACTGGAATTGTTTTTATTGTATACAAATGGTAAATAACTGAGAAATGATCCAATATGCAAACACACATCTTTCTTTTCACCGTTGGAGAATTAGGATTAGAGGAGATACGTGTCCAAAGTGAATCCAGTGCTAAGTCTGGTATTTGGGATTTTCTGAGTCATTATCTCATTAATTCAATTAGTTTATTAGATTTGTCATAGGCAGTATCTATCCAGAAATACCTCTGTGTATATTCACAAGTATGGAGAGATTGATAATGGAACTCTTTTTATTGGTATCCCTCTGGAGCGTTATATGACTTCCTTTATCTCAGTGTCCCACAATAAGCTTGTATTGCAAGGTAGAGACCACTTTGCTTGTTTCACATGGTGAAGTGAGGCATCATGAAAATGAATCCCTTCCAACATTACTCGTGAGTCTCATATAAACTGGAAATTTAAGCTATATACCTGGAAAACCAAATTTATGCAATAATTGCAAAACATCCTGCAATTGATTCTGAACTGCTTTAGTTTTGACATTATAACATTGCCTTCATAACACATAATTGTCTTTATACCACCTATTGGTCCCCTTGCTCTTTTAATTCATTTTAGTGGTGTTCATTTGAAAACACAAGAAAAAGTAGTGCAGAAGATAATTTTAAAAGATAATGTGCATAATAAAATCTAATGTGATGCCTGTGGCAATTTCACATTGGAAAATAAGCTGCAGGGTATACTAGCCATCCTTTAGAGAAACATCTCATAACAATTAACTAAAACTTAAATTCATATTAAAGGAACATAAAAATTAACTATGTGCATGCAGAATTCTAACCCTGAGATTGCTTATATTTCTGACATTTGGCTATTTCCTTAAGCTTTCCTCTAGAGATTTATGAGATCATTATGAGCTGCTCATAATGGAAAGGAAAACTTTGACAGGACAAAGTTTCTCTCATCCATGGGGCAGTGAATCATACTGAATTGTTAAAATTCTTATTGAAGTTAATGAGCCAGCAGGAAAAGCCCATCCTGAAGACCTAATATCTCCAAAACAATCACTTGGTGTCTGCCAACAGCTGGTACAAAATCCAGAAATGCCTCTGTTGTTCTGTTCCTTTCCCCAGAGACATGACCATGGCTGTCCTGGGAATCTTTCTCAATAAAACTTAAAGACAAGCTAGAATATAGATAGCACATTCTACTAGCGACAGAGGTAATATACAATATTTACAATTTAATCTTTTTGATTTATTATGACTACTTGGCTCCAGTGAGGATTTAGCTACTGTGTTTTGTACTTGGGTCACCGCAGTCCTTTCTTTCTGATGCTGAATTGGAAAGGCGTTCAGAAATTCCACCTGTGCAAGACAAAAACAACACAAATCTCCTGGCAGCATAACAGGTGCTGTTCTCCGTATTCCTTACAGACCCTCCAAAATAAAAACATTGCTAATCCAGCAGCCTGTTCTCCATTCTTACTCTAGGAAAACAACTGCTCTCCATGAAGCCTAAGGGCCGTAATACTTCACTGTAAAGAACTCAGGAGCTGAGATCAGACTGTTCTTGGCAGAGAGCCCTATGTTATGTTACTTTGTGTCAGAGCTGATTAGAATGAGTCTGATCCCAATCAATTTCAGATCACAATGCTGAACGCGATCTTTCTGCCAAGCCCTTCAGTTGGTAACAAAGATAGTCAGAGGAACTTTCAAAGGTACACATCATCCAATAAAGTCACTTGACCTCAGAAGAGCAGAGGTTTCTTACATACAAACTGAGGCAAATTCCATACAGGGTATCAGAAAATGTTTGTTCAAAAACACAGCAGGAGCCAGACTGAAGCTATTAAAAATGCAGATTTAATTTCCAAAGTAGTTCCAGAGAGATTTTTATTCTTCATATGATAGCCACGTAGAAAAGGGCATTTGTTAAGGGTGACTTCTGCTAAGATAGCTTGCAAATGCTGTGAGTAGGGTGTGCTCCTGGCAGAAGTACTTGTTTATGCAAGCAGGCTCTGAGTTTGAACTCTGAGGCCACATACAGGTGTGTGCCCTTTTCCTGAGAAAAGAAACCCCAACAGTCCTATTTCCAGTCACCCTAAATTAAGACTAATTTCTAACTTCTCAATTCAGCTACTGTAGTGAAAAAAAAAATCAATTATTTGTACTACCTGACTCTCAATTTTGTAATTGCTTCCTAGATACTTTGCTGATGGATGCATTAGTAATATCTACATATTGTGCCACTGGGGACTCCTTTATACTGGGAAATGCTCCTCTGAGGGGAAGCAGAGATTCAATATCCAGAATCTAGCCATCAAACTTATAGATACAATGGAAACCCATAGTTTAGACTGAATCTTGTACATTGCATGTGCAGATTAGCAGGAGGAGAGACGCTCTTATAAGAAGAGCTCCTCCTACCGAGAAAGCTCTTCAGGAGAAGGGAGAAAATATCCCCCCAACCTCCACGTGATATGAGCCCTGAGGAGTTAAGATGCAGTCTGTTTTACAGGACTTTTTACAGGATTTTAAGACTTTTTAAGAACTGATTCCAGGGCAGAGGTGACTGATTTGTAAATACTCTTAAAGACATGATCATTAGCTGTATGTTAGTGGAGCTCAAAATAGTGTTTAATGAGCCAGGGAGAAAGATAAATCAATGAGTTCAGCTCAAAGTCTATAATAGCTACAGCGAGTATGTCTTTGAAACATTTTTTATTAATTAGGCATCATCAGTTACCTCCTGGATGAAGGCAAAGCCATCTTGGGTATCATAAAATCCATGAACTGCAGTATATGTCTTCAGAATTTGATAATCCAAATGAATCAACTGGGCAAAACTCTCTTCCAAACTGTTAGAGCTATTGATTCATCTGAATCTCCAATATGTTAGTAGATTTCCATTCTTAGTAAAGATAGTTGATTTATATTAAGGAAAAAGAAGAGGAAAGATCCATAAATATCCATAAAGAAACCTTTTTAGCACACAGGGAGAAGCAGAAAGAGTAAAGGGTAGTGCCAATGCCTCCATACACTATTGCATAGGATTTCATGTTTGATCATGATTTCGTCTCTGCATTGGTGTCTGCATGAACACGCATTTCAAGTGGCAGGAAAGAGCTAGCTACTTGTTTCTCAGAGGCAATGCATCTCAATTTTCATCTGCCTCACAAGGACAGGTTTCAATTCAACTTTTTGAAACAAATCCGTCTGATTTGTAGGAGTATAGCCAGGAAAAATGGTTAAAACAAACAGAAAAAGGCTCATCTGCATGCAGGCTTCCCTAGTTAGACTTCCCTAATTCTGGTTACTTCTTGTTACTGCATGGAATAAGGGGAAAACTCTTCCCATCATGACTTCTCCCTAAATACCCTTGTAAGACCTCTTCCACTTGGGACCTAAAAATACAAAACTAGATTCATTTACATATTCAATATAACAGTTTCCACTTGTCCTAATGCACCTAATGTATTCTAGATCCACCAGACATAAGTAGTTGTCAGGGTGACACATGACCAGAGGAATGGCTTTTTTCCTGCCTTGTGCAAAAGGCTGTCTGGAGATGACCAGATGACTTGGCCTCCAGGAATGTCCTCTTGAAGTCAGAACCTCTGTGGGACTGCTCTGAGCAGTGTGGAGCCAAAGTACCAGACATATTTTTTGGTATCAGAAACATCCAGGTCATCAAGTATTCCTGTGGCTTATTTTGTCCTAGGCTTGGGACAGAACAATGTAAAACTTAGTAGGAGCCTGGTGTGCTGGTTCCCCTTGGCTGTGCCAGACACACCTCAGCTGCAGCCAAGAACCTGGCACAGAGGCTCAATTAATCAAGAGAGGTTATATAACAAGCACAGAATTTAAGGCACAAAATTTCAAATGTGTCTGCACACAAAACCCTCATTGTCCAGTCCGGTCACTTCTGCTCTGCACCAGCTGCTTCTGTGAACAGCTTTTCAGCTTATCCTCAAACAGTATCTGTCCTTGATCATTTAATCAAGTATTTAAAGCTGTGTCTGTGATGTTATTGATCCCACTTGTGCCTCCAGCATGTGTTTCCAATGGAAAATTCTGCAGAGAGGGAAAAAGCAGAATACTTTCCCAGCATATGCAAGAAGAAAAAGATGCATTTTTCTCTCTTCTGATTTTATAGTTTGTTGTATAATAGCAATAATCTCTTTTGCTTTCATATACTTCCAATAAATGGCTTTTGAGATCGATGAAATGTCTGAGCTTCATTTTGGCTATTAATCATCCTTAGTAGCCTGTTATTGCTTCGTATATTACAAATAACAGAAATTATTCCTTAAACCTACCCAGATAGCTGAGGACTGCAAATTTCAAACCTGACAGACAGATTCACTGATAGCAATCCTTGTGTTGTCTTTCATAACAGTAAGTAATAATAACAGCGCTGTGCTTTCCACCTGCAGATTTCAAACCTGACGGTACAATGCAGTGTGAAAAAATGAACCTTGCTTCTCTAATGGAAGAAGGGGAGAAGGTGAGGATATAGGTTAAGAGAAGATCTCTCACCATTTTTTTCTCATTATCTGAGAAAGCAATATTTGTAACCTGGCAGAGTTTATAATACCTGTGCTTGGTGCCATCTTGCTAGCAAAGCTCCCTGGAAGCCAACCCTATGGGGACATGGGACAGCTATGGGAACATGCGCTTCCTGCACTGGCATAGAAGCAGTGTTGCTGTTCCTGGTCAACATCAGCAACACTGGAATGACAGAAATATTCACTCAAAAAACTTGGTCCACACATTTCCTAATCTGGCCAGTTTTCAGTCCCTCTCTTTTCTCCCATACATTGCATCAGGGTAAGGGCAGATGGTCAGTAGGTCCAAATGCTGGGCCCACCAGCAGCAGTGGCAGTAAGCGAAATCTTTAGTAAAGCGAATCTTTAGGATTGGGAGGTATATATTTGTGTCAGTTTAACAGCACTGCAAATATATACCTCCCAATCTTAAAGATTTGCAGTCAAATATAATGAAAATAGGATCTTCACTCTCCTACTTTTCCTGCAAGATATAGAAAGTCAAAGTGAAACTGGGCTGGGATATCACAAGTCTTTTGTCTGGGCCTCAGTAAAAAACAAGGGAAAAAGCAGCTTTAATGGTTTTGACAGCATTTTTACAACAGTCTTTGTTATAACTGGCTGGGGTTTTTGTTTGGTTGATAATTAAATGACAGACTTCAATTTCTTCTGCCAAGTATAGTCTAGGTACTCTACTTTCCAAGGTTACATTATCTTCAACATTGTATCATGGTTTTAAAATTTTATCGAGATTAGCTACCTAAATACCCAGAGTTTATTTTAATGTTCTCTACAATTTAATAATGATCCATCCTGCTGAGCCTAATTCTGCAGGCAAAATAGGTCTATACTATTAATGACAGCGATTTTATGTTATCATAACACACAGTTGCAACAGGCACTGTGTGAAAAAAAAACAGCTGAAAAAAGTCTATATTAAAACTTCCCTGTGGGGCATCAGGCACAGCATCACCAGCCAGTCAAGGGAGGGGATTGTCCTGCTCTGCTCTGCACTCACCTTGAATATTGTGGCAGTTTTGGACACCGCAGTGGAGGAAAGATATGAAGCTGTTGGAGAGCATCCAAAGGAGGGCAGTGAATGGTGAAGGGCCTTGAGAAGAAGCCGTATGAGAAGCCGCTGAGGTCACTTGGCCTGTTGAACCTGGAAAAGAGGAGACTGAGGGGAGACCTCATTGCAGTTACAGCTTCCTTGTGAGGGGAAGAGGAGAGGCAGACACTGATCTCTTCTCTGTCACTGGCGACCAGTGACAGGACCCAAGGGAATGGCCTGAAGCTGTGTTAGGGGAAGTTTGAGTTGGATATTAGAGAACATTTCTTCACCCAGAGGGTGGTTGGGTGCTGAAACAGGCTCCCCAGGGAAGTGGTCACATCACTAAGCCTGACAGAGTTCAAGAAGTAGGCACATGGTGTGACTCTTGGGATGATCTCGTGCAGGGTTAAGGTTTGGACTCAATGATCCTTGCGGGTCTTTTCCAACTCAGCATATTCTATGATTCTGTGAAAACCTTTGTTGTGTTGCATTTCCATTAGCCCTCTATAAGACATTCTGCCACCTTCTAAATCACCTATGTCTTAACAGTGCCATCTTATTCTATGGATTACTTCCCTTTGAATACTAGGAACCATAGTTTAATAAGGGAAGTAGAGATGATTTGCTCTTTATAGCTTGACAGAAGAGGATCAGAGAAGGGAGAACTGGTTTCTGTTCCTTATGCATCACTGGCCAAATTGTTTCCACATTTCCAGTCTAATCCAAATTACACTTGTGTAACTCCAGAGGATGACAGAAGAGATGCAGGGCTGAAACAGAGATCTCTTGTAGCTTGCTCTTAGAAGTTTCAAAAGTAACACTGAGCTCCTCCCCCACCCTTCCTTACTCTTCTACCCTACTTTTCACAAAGACATTTGTTAGACATGTCTCAAGTCGTTGTTCATACAGCTCAACAAGGTCTTGCCAGGTCTCCTCAGAACTGTGTGAAGTTCAAATCCTCCATATATCTGATAAACGCATATTAATCATATTAATCAAATAATAGTTTACCTCCACCTACCGGAGGAGACATATAAGGTCCCTTGTCTAAATATAAAACTGTGTCAAAGCAAAGGTCCAGTTAGTTCCGTTAGTTATTATGTCTCTGCCACTGGTCATTAGCTTATGTTTAAGTAAGACTATATGAACACAGCATGTACAGACTGATCCTCATTTTTAGACATAGGCATTTTGCTGGGATTACAAAAAGACCCTTGTTAACTAGTGGACAGAGCACAGGAGTCTGGAAAGATGAGTTCTCTAAATGACTCTTCCCTTGAATTACTTTGTGCCTTCAGGCAGTTCACAAAGGTTGTGACTCATTTACGAAGTCAGTATGAAAATATTCGTCAGGCTTTGCAAGCTGGTAGAGACTCAATGCCCTTATAAAGCTGTGTGTCACTGCAGCATAGCTTTGAGAAAGTAGCCATAAACTCTGCTACTGCCAATAAGGGAAAAATATGCCATGAAAAGTGCCTTAGAAATGCTCTTACAACTTGACAACCAAATAGACAAATGAGGTTGTTAACTTAGATCCAGGGAAATCTGCACAGAGTAGAAATAACAAAGGCCAGTTAGAATTACATGGTCATATTAAAGTAATTTTTTTGTTTATATTTTAATAAAAATATCAGAAGAGTTAATGAGCACAGAACGATAGCTTTAGTTGCAGGGAACAATAGAAAAAGCATATTTCAATCAAATGCTCAACAAAAATTTGCAGTTCCAAAACATAAACAATGACACTACTTTTGTATTCATTTGAGACTCAAAGGTTTTCCTACTTGTTATGTCCAAAATTATTTATGTAGAATATATTCTTTATATTCTAATACAGAGAATATTCTTTATTCTCTATATCTAGGGGGACGATGCTATAAATTCTTCTTTACAAAAATGGTAAGATTTATAAGTTTTTCTTTATTTGTAAATTGATTTCAGAAACCTCTAAGATGTTTCCATGGTTATGTTTTGGAAATATTATTTATCATATTTCTATTTTGAAGATGCTATTCTGAATCCAGCAGCATGCCCCCTTGTTTCATAGTAGTTTCCCAACCTATTTTTTAAACAGTTTCACAAAATCGTATCAGTGAATAATTTTTAAAATCTAGAAAAGAGAAATATAACTTTATTACAGAAAAGAACTATACCTCATGCTATGTCTCTTAATTTCTATTTGTTCTTTCACCTAAGAGAAAAAAAATAATAAAAATAAACTCATTTACTCAGTGAATTGCATCTGTTAGGGGAAAAATATGCATCAATTTCCCTGCTATATTTCAACAAATTGCATATTATCCATCAATAATATTAACCAGTCATGTGGAATATTAAATAATAGGTTGGCTGCTTTCCATGAATTTTGTCAAATTTTCCTTTTATGCTTAAAAGTCTCACAACTTCGGTGAGAAAAATGTCAATCAGAAAAGTCAAATCATTTTCTTGACTATGTCAGATAGAGCAGAGATTTTAAGATGTCTGACATAATGGCATTCTATCTTGCTTGATAGGCTCTCCTGTTTTGTCTGCTACTTGATATGGGAATAAATTTTCCTCTAAAAACTTCCAAGAGTCTTTCAGATTATGAAAAATATATTTTGTTCATTATAAAACTGTAATTCATCTAGTGGCAAATTGTCACACAGCCCTCAATGCATGTGTAACCTAGTATGTTTCTCTTGTTCTTTAGAGTGTCATGATCCACTGCATTCACTTTTGCTCAGAAAATGTAAGAATTAATGGTAAAAATTGATTTTTTAAAAGATTTCCATTCAACATCACCTGCTATAGGAAAGTATATGCAAGCTTTTTTGTAAAATGTTGCTTGATTGGCAGGAAGGAAATCACTTCCTATCAAAGCTGGAATGTTATGGCAATAGCTTCATCAGATGCGTTTGCCTCTACAGAAAAGCTGACCACAATAGTTCTTTTCAAAAATATGTTTTTCTAAAAGAGCTATTTTTCAAAGTAATAGTTTACTTTTTGAGTGCCGTGTCTGAGGGAATGCATTCTGCTCAATTTTGTTGCATCAAAATCTCTGTGAAGAACCAGAGATGAAATTTGCTGTTTGTCTTGGTCTTTTGAGAGCAGCATGAAAGCTACTAAATAACATGGCTGGGATCACAAGCATTTGACACGTGATCTGCCTCCATCCACAGTAAATCATCAAGTCATTGTATTGCATAACATATACTTCCCAGAATATTCTTTCTCAGCTAAATGGTGTCATACAGCTTCTATTGAGAACTAGGGAATTCCACCTACAAATCTATTCCTGTAAGTATAATTTAATTATAATTTGCTTTGTGCAAGGGACATAGTAGCAGGCAAGTTAAAGAGAAGAATACTTTATTCTTATAGTTGTCAGGAAGGTGGTCCAGACCGTAACTAAACTCAGAAAAGAAATTCTGTTAAATCAGGCAAATTATTTTATTTTTGAGACTCTAAAAGCCTGAAAGCTAAAAATAATAGAGAAGGAAAATGCTCTAACACAAAATTAGCATAACTAGTGAAAATCTCGAAGGGTATAACAAGAAGGCATGAAATCTTATAGCTGTAAAATCTCAGAACAGTTGTCAGCTGTTTCATGCTGTCTGTACTAATAGTGGAATATCAATACTATTCTTGTCTTTAAAACACACCCCCTCCTAAAAGACACAAACCCAATCCTAGATTAACTTCTTAAATTTATTTCTCAGATTCAAACCTGTGTTCCCAAGGCTATGAATTTACCCAAAGTAGGAAGAGACCTAGGCAGATTGGAGAGAGTTTGACAGAGAGACACTTTTCTAACTAATGCTTACACAAACAACTATCTCTCTTTCTTCCAGTTTGCGGAAAGGGCTTAAAAATGCCTACTTATCATTCCTACAACACTCTGAGAGGTGCAAAACCCAGATAAATATTACATTTCGTTTTTATGAATGTTCAAAAAGTAACTCTTGTTTTATTATGCATGTGGCTGTTCACCTGTACAGGTCTGTGTACCTGGGAATGAAACCGAACATTATGGGGCAGGAAAAGTGCCCTTTGGTTATGTCGTAAAGTGCTGCATTATATGTTATATTTCTGCATGCTATGACAAGTTGCCACCAGTATTGAAACATAGCTTTCATTAACATCTAACTAAATTAATTGCAATGGGTCCTATACTCTGGTGTAATGAGTTATGTAATCATACTGTGGTCACTGAAACTAAGTTATTAATCAGAAAATCAGGGCTAGCAGCCTCCTTAGACACTCAGTGGGTTATTTAAAGTCAGAGTTGAGTTTCTTGATACTGTTCAGGTGTTTTAAAGCTGTTTTGCTGCATTTGAAGTATTTCCTTCATCTTTATGGGGCAACAATATCAATAACTATCACAAAAGTCTGCAACAGACCCGACTGCCCCTCAAGGCACCAGGTTTTTTCAACCTTTTTACTGCTTAAGATAAATTATATTCCTAGTAATAGGTAAAATATTACTTTTAGACCAGGCTTTGCTGTTACCGAAAACATCACAAGTGAGGAGTCGAAGGACAATGGAAGAGAATTTGCAAGAAATACCTTTCACAATATATCCCTTCTAAAAGGAAAGAATTTAACATTTCAGCCCTGATGAAGCAGAAGTTCTTCATAGCATCCAGCAACCAAACCCGAGCAGAAAAGCTGAGGCTTAATACCTTCACTTAAAGAGAAGGAGCTTTCCCACCCCAGGCAGCCTTTCTGCCAGTGCATCCTAGTGCCAATGTATTGTCGCGACTCGTGCAGTAGAGGACACTATTTCACACATCATCACCTCCCTGGCCAAGGAGAGAAACAGCTCTATCTGTTCCCCAAACACAGAAGAGGGGTTGCATTATGTTGTGGATGAAGTGCCATGCATGCCAAGGATGAAACGTTATCAAGACATAATTAGTATCAACCACCGCAATAATAAAATTGTTTGACCTGGGTTTCTTGTGCACGAGCACCCTGAAACTCCCATCCTGCCTTTCCTGCTAGCATTTACCTGCCCTCCACAGCTGAAACCTGGATAATAAGCAAACTGCCATTCAATCCTCATCAAATCTCCCAGTTCAGCCATCTGTATGTTCTGAAACCAAAATGCACGGCTGTGCTCTGAATTTCCTGGAACTTAATTGGATGATTCTGAGTACAAGTAAGACACAAGCATGTGGAAATGTAGGGGGGAAATGCTTTTATAAAGGTTGTTAAATGATTTATGTCACGCTAGTTGTTTTAATGCTTAACTTAGTGCACCTAGGGAACTATTTAATTAAGTTTCTTTGAAAGATCCCAACTATGAGCATGTTATAACAGGATTGGGAAATGTAACTATATTCTCAGTTGAGGCTTTAATATAAATATGTAATATTGACCTGCCTACCTCCAAGTAAGACACCGAGGAATGAATTTATAATTGTCTTACAAAAATGTCATCAGCATAAAATTTCTAGAGACTTAGAAGTTAAGAGTTTTTGAACAAATTTTCCTGATGACCCACTTTTGAACCAGTCAGTTGTTACATGGAGTCTTCGTATAAATTTGATTAGGAAACATCAAATTATACCTCTGTGCTGTTGTGTTTATTTACTAAGAAGAGTCAAAAAGTCATGTTTCCTGGAACAGGATAGTAATTAAGTTACACCTTATGAAATCCTTGCAGTTCTGAGCTGGGCAGCACTTACCTAAGGCTTTGGCCAGCATGACAGCAAACTGTCTTCATTGTCTTAACATCCAGGTTGTTTTACTGAAATCTTCAATATTCATGATAATTAAACAATCTTCTCAGTCTGTCAGGAGAAGCTAAAGGAAGAGGCTTTTTCTATCCTGAAAGCTAAAAAAAGTCCTGGTGGTTGAAAAGAACAATATGATTCCATTAGTATATATCACTTACCACCCTTGACCTTGACTTCAGCCAATTTATATTATGCATGTAGCAGCTGTCCATATGTATTTATATGACAACCCAATCACTGGGAATGAAAATATATAAATAATCTATTAATACACACACAATGTTATAAATACATTAATTGGTAATTTAAATGGACTAGGTTATACATGCTATCCCCCAGCTACAATTCTGTAAAGGCTGAACCTGATTAGCCTATTGACAGAGAATGCATGGGGCTATTTCAGCCCTTGGGAATGATTCCAGTCAGAGAATCACTTGGGAAAGGTGTGGTTTACCAGAGGCCTGTTTCTGCATTAGTTCAAAGGTCTATTAGCAAATACATAGGAAAGCTGCAGCTTTTGAGGGACAATAAAACAGGAATATAAAACGCTGTAATTCAAGGCAGACAGCTCCTTGAAGATACAAAGTGTTCCCTTTTTAAGTACCATTAGCAGAATTACAGTGATAAAATGGCTTTATTTTAGAATCTGATCCATCTGGCCTACCTTTGTTAATTAGTAAGAATGGTACTCAAAAAATAAAACTCCCAATTTCCTTCAAGGAAGGCCTTGCTAAGATCTGAAAATAAGGATTTCACAGGGTTTTTTATGGTTATGATGTGTCAGAGAGAAAAGAGTTATAAAACGCACCCAACATCAATTACATCCCCGTAGTGAGCAGACATGAGATACAAATTTCTACAAGTGTGAGGAGGATGTTGAAGGACAACTTACTAATTGTCTTTATGTGAAAAATCTAAAGTGGCCTTTCTGGGGAAAATAAAAAGATAAAACTCCAGCTTTGAATAAAAAACAATCTCATTGAAATATTTTCTTCAGTCATTCTCACAGAATTTGCAGGTAGAATTTCTTGAATTACTAGAATTCCTGCTTCTGAAAGGCTTATGTTCCAGAAACATGGAAGGTTGCCTCCCTATTTTTACAGAAGATGCAACTGTGTGTTTCACTGCAAAATCCATTAATGCACAAGTATATTTCCTTTTGTCTTGCAATGTGTCAAGCATACCCCAGGTATGTAACAAATAATAAATAAAATAATGGTGTAAATGTGGTTGGGATTAGAATACTATTACCATACTCTAGTGTCTCTGTCATGCTCTTTCATCTCACTCTTGGCAGCCCACTTGCCAATTTGAGAAAGATCTTCCAGGATATCAGCTACGCATGAGAACAAGAAACTCAGGATCTATTTTTTATTAACTTGCTCTCTGCATGGGTGTATCTCAACAAGACCTTTGAATATAGCTTGTGAGTACTGGCCAGTGCAGAAATGGAATGCAATTTCTAACACTCTTTCCCCATGAATTTTTAATGTGTCTTCTGAAGAAACTGGCAAAATACATATTCTCAGGTTTTCCCTGAGAATCCTTTGCTTGTGTATGACTATATTTCACACGTTAGAAAAGTCAGAGAGGGGGTCTGTTTCTAATAACAATTATCAAGATTGTAGCAGTTTGGTACATGGAGGAAGATGAGTGCAAACTGTATAATAAATCTTGGAACTCACCCTGGCATGGCACCAATGGAGTTAAACATAGTCCCAGGATCTGTGAGTGCTCCACCTTTATATTTTATCTGACAGTTCTCTTTCTCTCTCTGGATTGTCATGTAGCCCTTTTGCTCTGTCTGTTCACATTACACAGTAACTCCTTTGGTGTCTCTTTCAATTTTTTCCATGCAAATGCATTCCCTGTCATACATTAAAATTTGTGCACAGAAGACTTCCTTAGGCTCACTGTTCCTTTGGCATACTTACCTTTACTAATAAATAATTAATATTAAAACCCCCAGATTTTTAAGTGCCTGGCCAAAATATAGGAAGCATCTACTAAAGATAATTTTCACCATATATGTATTAATAGACTGATAGCGTAAGATTTCCCTTGTGGAGGACTACTGAATTCTTCCATGGCTTCACTGGTGTCAGTGTTTGTACTGGCAAGTGGAGGAACTTCCAGTAGCATAAACTGATAGTGACAAAGGCTTTGCTAAGGAAATGGATTCAGATTTGTGAGAAAAGACCATACGTGTTCTCAGGCAGGGGCAGACAAATAAAATGTATGTGGCCCCTGGTACTACAGGTTATGTTGCTACGTATGTAAAGAGTTGGTGGATCTCTTAGTCTCAAAGAAGAATTGGCAGGTAAGATTCGATATGAAGACATTCAGGTTTTGCAACTGAGAAGTTAACATATCCCTGAATAACTCTTTGGTGCTCCTCCTCTTTCCCCAGATGATTTTGGATGTGATTTGAGCTGACACCCACAGTTGTGTTTGAAGAGCTCTGTTCAGTGCTAGGTTACAGTTTACACGTCAGCTTCCCAGACCTAAAACCCATGAAACTCTTGATTATGTTTGTCAGCCCATCCTGAGTTTTTACTTCATTATGAGATTTATTGAAAAAGAAACACTGAGCACTTAATTTCCCTCTTTCAGATCTTTTAAATGTACAGAAAAACTTACAGAATAATATACATTCCTCCTAAAGGATTTGTGTCTCTCTGTATCAGCAATAGCTTGGAATACAGAAAAGCTTATTTTAAGAACTTTGCAGAAGTTCTCCCTTCTTAATACACAGTTTTGTCCTTTCTGATATAAAAACATATAAAGGCAATATAAATGAAAACACATATAAAAAGAATTCTATGATCTATATACATTCCACAGAAAATTTAAACATTTAGAATGAATGAATTCTGAAAGGAACAGCTTTGAGTGTTATTGACTGAAAAAGCAGATGGTGCAAGGATACATTAATGTCACAGAGCATTACCTTCATCCTTGGGAGTGGAGATGGCATCTCAATGATGCACAGGGCTTTTTTCTTTGCTTTCTAGGTGGTTCAAGTCATAAAACATAAAACCCCCTGTTCCATACTGGAGTTGTGTACTGAAGAAATGAATGTATCTCTGTTTTACTCTTTGCATATAGATTGCTTCTCTAAGGGGAAAAATCAGCTTAAAGCTCATAAGTCATTTAAGTCTTACCTAAAACCTTAAAGTAGTGTAAGTATGACTTTAATAATGCATGAACCTTAAGCTAGCCTTTGCAGAAGGGTAAATTCAGCTTCTTTAACTCCCACACATTAGACCTGTTTCAATTATAAGGAGGAAAGTTTGACACATAAGGAAAGTTTGACCCACTTGTTTCTTTCAATTTACTCTTTCCAGAGGCCTAAATATTTTTCTGTCACACAGACATGTGAAACATGCTTGTAAAAATAATTTGAGTTTTTTGATAACATTTACAATTACCCAAATGTAACATGGAGATCTGGGCCAGGCCCAGAGTGCATTCTTTGAAAATCTGGTGAAATTTGAGAATCTGGTGCATTTGAGACCTTCTTGCACTCTACAGCCACCTGAAAGGAGGTTGTAGCAAGGGAGGGGGCAGTCTTTTCTTGCAGGTAAGAAGTGACAGGACAAGAGAAAGTGGCCTCAAGTGGCACCAGAAGAGGTTTAGATTAGATACTAGGGAGTATTCCTTCACTGCAAGGGTGTTCAAGCATTGGAATAGGCTGCCCAAGGAAGTGATGGAATCATCATCACTTCATGTGTTCATAAAACATGTGCATGTGGCAGCTGGGGACAGGATTCAGTGGTAACATGGTGGTGCTGCATTAACAGTTGGATTTGATGATCTTAAAGGTCATTTCCAATCTTAAGAGTCTATCATTTTAAGGGTTACAGCGTGTCACCACAGGCTCTACCATTCCCAAATCAGAAAGCAGCAGCAGCAGAAAGGATAAGGCAGAGAAGCAACCTCCACTCAGCCAGATTTTTTACTAGAAAAATAAACTGGAAAAAAACCCCAAGAACAAACCAATAAAAGGGATCCTATTCATCACAGAAGTATATTTTATGAAAATAAAATTTTTTTTATTAAGCACATTATTTTCAGTTTACTTTAGAACAGTCTCAGAACTCAAGATATTTTGCTAGAGAGACTGCATGAATATTAAATACTTTTTTCTGGCCTCACTCTGAGATTACCCTTGCCTCTTAGACCCTTGCCCATGTTCTCAAACACACAGGAGTGGACAAGCCTGTTTGGGGCCTCACTGTATAAATGTGACAGAACCAGGAAGTATTCCCACTCCAGTATGTCATTTTAATCTTCCTTAATTTTCACCTACTTTAAAAGAGACTCTCCTGGAAAAAAATCAGCACTCAAAGTCTGTGTAAGTGTTCCCCAGGGTTTGCTATTCAGCCAGACATCGAATGTGCGTCTGGATGGCACCACACGGAGAACAGCTGTGTGTCAGCAGGAGGGAGGGGCTAGATGACCATACAAGTCTAACTGCTGCTTCTTGATCAAGGTTAAAATAATTTATACTAAACTGCCATCTGAGACTGGGCCTTGATCCAAGCATGCACACCAGTCTACAGTATCCTTTTGCTGAAGAAGATGCTGAGAGTGCAGGCATTTGCCCTTACTGTAGAGAAAGAGTTCATGCTCCTGACTATGTCTAAATTTCTCATGCCTTTCAGAAGAGAAGTTGTCATGAAATCACATCTGTAGCAGCACAACTACCTTTGGAACTGCGGTGTACCTGCTCCAGGAAGCCACTAATCACACCTCAGCAAGGCAAACAGCACAGCTGTCTCTTACACATAAAGAGGGAAGATTCTGGAGATGTCTCCAGACTGTCCAGCCTTGCACCATTTACCTTCTTGTGAAAATTTTGAACCATTCACAGAGGAACTCCCATGAGACCATGGAGAAGGAATCACTTGTTCCTGTATATGTGTCATCCTGTCTTGTATCACAATTGGGGAAACATATAGGAGCAACAGGGAAGTGAACTTTAATCTGTGACACTATTAAAATAATGTATTTGTGTTAGCTCCCGGAATGCTTTCTATTCCTAAAATATTCTATTAATTTATTACTAAAAAAAAAAAGACAGGATTTTAAAATGACAATCCAATTTGAGTAAAACTGGTGAAAAACAGTAAACTGAAATTAGCCACCAGAGAGCTCATTTGGCTCAAAATGGTCAATAGATTCATGTACTTTAACAAAAATACTGAATAACTATGAAAGTTTAGAGACTTAAAATATGCTATTGTTTATATATTACTATGCATTTACAAGAAGATGGAAGGAGATGGTTTGCCTTTAAAGGTTTAAGTCGATCACAGAAAAAATTATCAAATGAGAAAGTGTTCCTACAATAACTTAACTGGTGGGTGCAAGATGATTCAGATCTGACATAAAGGGTCAATGTGACAATCCATGACTATAACGATGCATATGGATAAAGGCATTACAGGCACCCCTAGTGAGCACTTTTGGGTACTCATCTCACTATTGTTCTGATGAATGGAACTGAAACAATCCCCTTCCAAGCAGCAAATATGCCTGCTTTGAATAATCCATTCAGCTCTAGTCAAAACTGCAGATGAGCTTTTGGAGTCCATGAACACAGGCTGAAAAAAAAGAGCAGCTTGCTTATTTATTTAATATTGAAATTAGAGGAGACAAGAAGCCAAAATGATGTCACAGATACCCATTTTTGATGGGTCCAGTTATGACTTTGAAACTATGAGTTACTAGTAAATGAGTGAAAAGTCAGTGAAATGCCTTTTGAATAAGCAACTCAGAGTATCTGATAAGCAGGAGGGGCTGGGTAGGCACTACCTCAGTAAAGGTGGGAATTATCTCATCTACTTTAGCCTTCTGGAAGTAAAGCATATGGTATGAGCCATTTGCTAAGGTTGTGTTTATAGACAGTGGAGGGAACAAGGCTCTCAGTGAAGGGAATTTGTCTCACCTATCTCAGGAATGGACAAATTTTGATTTAAAGTCTGTAAGGTCAGCCTGTAAGGTTAGCTGTTGTCTCTCTGTGGGTGATAAACTTGATTTAGATAAGTAGCATTTAAGTAGTTGTAATTAGTAAAGATTAGTACTTTAAACGCTCTAACTGCTTAATGAAATACAGACTCTTTGTCTTTTAGAAGCCAGGTTTGTCAGCGAAAGTACATGGTACAAATTTCAGCTGCTGATGAACAAAAAGTCAACATCCCACACTGCCTGTCCATTGTGAGACTCAGCTTAGGCACAAGGGGATGTTGAGGTCCCAAATTTTGGTAAATGGTGGTATTCTGACTCCTGTGTTGGTCAGTTCTGGAGATAAGATTGGACATCTTTGTGACACAGCCTTGTGTATCAAAAAAAAAAAAAAAGCATGTCACATCAAATATTTATAAATCTAATGTTTCAGGCTCAGATTTTTTTTCTTGTGACAACTTAGACAAGTGGAAATAGGCTGGTTACTTGAGCAGAAATTAAATGAAACACAGTGAGAAGTGGCAGGTTTCCTCTTCTGTGTGGGTTAATGAGACCCTGTAGGACAGCAAGAAGGAGGCTTTAACTGTTCTGATTAGCTTGACCTAAAAGCCACTTCATGATTCACACATAGAAAATGTAATTTAAAATGATCAAATTGATGTTCAAATACAGACTAGTTAACAATAGAGATTTTGAAATACCCTCATCACAGCATCTTCTTCTCCTTCCAACCCCATGCCAGGTTTTATTGAATATAATGTCCTGGGCTGTGAACAACTCCCACCAGAAATCTTGTATGTTTTAACACACAGGATAATTTTTCAGCACTCTTTCAAGTGACAACTTTCAATACACTGGATGTAAATTCAGGACAACCATGCCTCACCCTTTCTCATGCCTCCTTCCTGACCTTCAAAGAAGTAGTTTCTTTGAGAGACCCCTGTGCTTAGGTTGCTGGTGAAATCTGTCTGGGAAGGAGCTTGCTAAAAGCCTTCACTGCATGGGAATGCACTGCTGGATGCCTGCTTTGGAAAGCTGTCCTAGAAACCCACTGGGAATTCTCTTGTTATAGATGAATATTGTTCATGCTAGGTTTTTCTCCTATTGCTAGCTATTTTTCTTGGTGGTGCAACTTCGTTACTTATAAAGAACTACTGGCATTTTAATCAGGGCCATTAAATTCTCATCTAACTGCTGGTGAAAAGGGAGAAAAAGGATATATTTGATCCATCCTTATAGCAAGGCAGAGCTGTTCTTGCTGAATACTACAGAGCCAGAGTGGTAAGACTCTTCAGATGATTAGAGGGAAGATTTGAAACTCAATTCTACAAACAGTAGTTTGAAATGAAGCCTAAGCTGCAGGTTCTGTTATAATGAGAGCAACAGGTTGGACAAGTGAAAGAAAGTTGAGAGACAGGTATGTAATGTAAATCAGCATATAAAGTATGCTTTGTAGTTGTAAAGAACTCTCTTTGTGTGTGTTGGAAACATATTTGGATAAGGGGTATCAAACAAGCATAGGAGCCAGTTCCTTTTTTTTTTCCCTCCTATTAGTACATAGCCTGAAGCCTTTTCTAGGCCAGAAAAAAATGCATCTTCTTAATGTGGTCATTGTCCCATAGCAAATTAGTAGAGATCATCAAATCATTCATTCTACCAAAGGCCATTTCCAATCTATCTCATTAGCACAATGTTCAATCCAGTTAAAGCTGGGTCAAACTAAAGTGAGCAACTAATGGACTGAAACACTGCATTTTTTTATATAAAAGTTCCCAAACTCAAAATACAATATCTCAGATACAAGATCAAATTATAGATTGCAGCATTTTCTTCAGAAGAACTTTAAAAATAGATTATAATGTATCTATGGCTGATTTCTTCTAGGAGAAAAAAAATGTTTTAAAGGATTATATTGCTGAGATACAACAAAACACAAGTTAAATTCCAAGTTAAAGCTTGGGGAAAAAAATAATTTTTTTCTGTACCTCTGAATATCATAAAAGAAGCAATTAAAGAGATAACCCCACCAAACACCATCCAGGCCATATTTAAATTTGAAAGCAACAATAAACAGCCTGTATTCTATGCAGATTTTAAAACAGTACAGGCTCTGGCACACATTCCAAAGCCAAGCTTACCAGCATGTGACTGGTGAGATTTGTATCTGTTGACTTGTAAGGTTCAGTTATGTAAAGTTCTAATACTCTCCTGTGTCAAACAGACACAGAGTCTGTTTCACCCTGGACATGATCCCTACAGTATTCTTCTGAACTTCTGGCTACTAATACCTCTATTGGTATCACAGACAAGTGATTGCAGCCTGCAGGGGTCCCAGGACACGTACAGCACACATCTACACGCTCACTTACAGGCAGACATGAGGTGGCTCTGCCAAGCCAGCGGGAGGCAAATGAAATCTCCCTAGACAAGCTGTCAATTTGCTTTGCCTGGGGTAATAGACTGTGCAGTTCACTCCGTGGGCATATGCAGGGTGGACATGTACATGACCATGTAATTTCTCATTTCAGAACTGTTGCTTAACTTAAATAGCTTTCACAAGGGGAGGGAAAAAAAGAAGCGCCTGTGCTGTTCTCCTTAAAATTGTCTTGAAGATTGACTGGAACTGACCCTATAAATACAAGTCATTTAGTGTATAGGAGCATCTGGATTTTTTGATCTGTAACTGCAATATGAAAGAAATACAAACTACTGTACAGTCCTGGTGACCAGCATTAAAAAATATGCTAAGAAACTGCAAAACCAGAATCACAATAACGATGGTAGAAACATCAAAGTACAACTTATCAAAATAAATATGCTTAGCTTATCCAAAAGTTTGATTTTTAATATGTTTACCTCTAAAGAGGAGAATACCTGCTCATCAAGAAGTCTTAGTAGGGATCAAAAATACTTGCTGGAAATGGAAGACAAAGTTTACATTGCACAGACAGCACAGGTTTTAACATTAACTACTGAAACAAATAATGCTGGAAAGTGGTGACTTGCTTTCTGGAGAATATTTGTTTATCAAAAACTATCACAGGGCTCTGACAGGACAGTGTACGTAGTCACTTCTGGCCTTAAAACCCCATGAAAATATATATGTGGCTTGTAATGCATAATGTAGCAATATCAATATTTCACTCTTTGCTAAGAATGATCAGAGATTTGAAATGCCGCAAACAGCAAGGAAGAGAGATGTCTACCTTACCTCTTTGGCAAATTGGTGCAGATAAATTCTAACCTTAATTCATATTAATACTTTTTCTGGTCTATCAAAACAATGTGGAAATTATAACTCATGGGTAAAATAAGAAAAGTTGCACTCACTTTGTCCATAAAATATAATTAGACCTTTACATAATAAAAGGTAGCCAAGAGAACTGGAATTCCAGAGATACTGGGCACAATGTTTTTCATCAGAATTGTTCTAATATACAACTGTAAGATTTACACATAGCCATGATGTCAAATATGGGGCCTTCCTAAGGTCTTTTAAAATATGCAGCCATCAGTATATCTGATGAAGCTTAATTATGCGCTAACTTCTTAGTGCACGAGAACCTTCATGTTCCTGAAAGTTAATTTTATTGTCATAGTTTTCAACACTAGCTATAACAAAACATTTTTGTCATTGAAAAATCAACAATGAAAATTTGTTTGTCAACATAAGATGATTTTTATCACTCATTTATAAAAATAGAAATGGAATGTTTTCCAGATTTCATTTGCCCCCGTATTTGCTGTGAAATGTCTATTTTTTTCAGATTTTTTTTATTGTGAAGAAGAAATCCTGTGAGAAAAGGAATCTGTTGGGAAGCTCTAGTTATAATAGCAAGGTTTGTAGCTTAGTTTCTTTTGTGTGTGTGTGTATGTGTGTTTGTGGTGGTTTAGTTTTCCTTTATTGAGAAGGAGAAATAGCCTTTCTTTGTGACCAAGTTGTTTGTCTTGCTGTTCAGCTTATATTATTTGACGTCTTAGGGAAAATGACTTACAGTTCAGAGGCATTAAAGTTATGATCATCACAAGCTTTTATTTTGGTGAAATGAACACATTTCTCTGTTCTTCCTCTTGTCTGCCAGCACTGATGACGATAGGTATGCTGACAACTGCCAGCACTGTTAATGTGTGTTGGGGAAAGAGAAGGCAAAGGATATAGCAAAGAATTCTCTGCTATTATTGTTGAAAAATTTCATAATCCAGTAACAAAATCCAACAGATAGAAACCCTAATTTTCACAGTTACAGTAATTCTATCATGCAAATCAAATTTGTGCAGTCTACCTTCATGTTGGCATCTATCAATATTAGGTGTAAAAAGCCCCACACTAATACCATTTAGGAATGAGATTTTCCCTGTGTACAATGGAGTCTCTTGCAGTGCAGTGAAGTTCATGAAATTCAAGTAAGTTTTGAGTGACTTAACCTCCTGGTTTCAATACCTGTCCCTGCCAGGAATATCTAAAAAGCCAGTGTGCTGGAACCTTGCCCTTCTTTTGTATTGCCATCAATGTGACTTTTCAGTATCTCACAAGAGACTAACTGGCCTTTAGTGGACTAATATTCAAAAAATATGTATTTTTAACTATGCCTGTACAATAGTGAGCAGCTACATTGCTCTATACAGACAAGTAAAAGGGAAAACATTGCACTGAATATTAAAAAGTGTATAAAGGAAGACACCAGGAACTTCCAACTTGCCAGCCTCACCCCTGTGCCTGGGAAGATCATGGAACATATCCTGCTAGAGTCTATGCTAAAGCACATGGAGGATAGGGAGGTGATTTGGGACATCCAGCACAGCTTCACTAAGGGCAAGTCCTGCCTGACCAATCTAGTGGCCTTCTATGGTGGAGTGACTCCATCAGTGAACAAGGGAAAGGCTACGGGTGTCATCTATCCAGACTTCTGTAAAGCCTTTGATATGGTGCCTGACAACTCCCCTCTAAATTGGAAAGAGATGGATTCAATGGGTGGACTGTTCAGTGGATAAGGAATTGGCTGGACAGTCTCATTCAGAGGGTAGTGGTCAATGGCTCAGAGTCCTGATGGACATCAGTGACAAGTTGTGTCCCTCAGGAGTCCCTACTGGGATGAGTACTGTTTAATATCTTTATCAATAACATAGATTGAGTGCACCCTCAGCAAATCTGCAGATGACACCAACCTGAGTGGTGTGATTGACATACCTGAAGGACAGGGTGCCATCCAGAGGGACCTGGGCCTCATGAGGTTCAATAAGGCCAAGTGCAAGGTACGGCACCTGGGTTGGAGCAATCCCAAACATGAATACAGACTGGCAGAAGAAATCCTTGAGAGCAACCCTACCAAGAAGGACTTGGGAATACTGGTGGATGAAAAGCTGAATATGACCCAGCAATGTGCACTTGAAGCTCCAAAAGCGAATTGTATCCTGGACTGCATCAAAAGCAGCATGGCCAACAGGTCAAGGGAGGTGACTCTGCCCCTCTACTCCATGCTCATGAGACCTCACCTGGAGAGCTCCATTCAGTTCTGGGGTCCTTGGCATAGGACCTGTTGGAGCGAGTCTGGAGGAAGCCACAAAGGTAATTGAAAGGCTGGAACACCTCTCCTGTGAGGAAAGGCTGAGAGAGCTGGGTTTGTTCAGCTTGGAGGTGAAAGGGCTCCAGGAAGACCTTACTGCAGCCTTTCAGTACTTAAAGAGGGTGTACAAGAAATATGGGGACAGACTTTTTAGGAGGGCCTGTTGCAATAACATCAAGGTCATGGGTTTGATTTGCATATAGGCCACTCACTCAAGAATTGAACTCAATGATCCTTGTGGGTTCCTTCCAATTCAGAATATTCTGTTTGACATTAAAAGAGGGTAGATTCAGACTAGATATAAAGAAAAAAATATTTTTCCACAATGATGATGGTGAGGCAGTAGAACAGGCTACCCCCAGAGATGGTGGATGTCCCAGCCCTAGAAATATTCAAGATAAGGTTGGACAGGGCTCTGAGCAACCTGATCTGGTTGAAGTTGTCCCTGCTCACTGCAGGGGCTTGGACTAGATGGTCTTTAAAGGTCACTTCCAACCCAAACCATATTATGATTCCAAGTTGCCTAGTCTTACCCTTGTTGAATTTTGCAGCACTGTTCCCTTTAATATTAACAACTTTTTTTTGCCCCTACTGTGTTGCCAGGAAAAAGGGATGAAAGCAAAACCGACATTTCTGTGCTTGCAAGACAGACAGCACAGTTGACAAGATACTGTGTTAGTGACAGACTGAAGAAATCTTGGCTGGATAATGCAAGGCACAAAACAAGCCAATATTCACCCTTCACTATCACAAAACAAATATGTATGATATTTTTCCATACTCTACTCATCACATTGCTTACCTTAGTGCTTTGCTCTCCATAGCAGTTAATAATCATCTCAGTAAATTCTGACCTCTGTCATGTAACAGGACCATGAGCTTTTGTAATCCTGGAACAGGTCAGGTATCTGAGGGCAGAAAATAAAGGTCAATTGTCTCTTTGCATCATTTCTGTAAACCACCACATTACTACAGCAGTCTAGGTAGTTTAAACCAACCATAAGGAGGTATTCTGCCAGAACTACTTCTGCTTTTCTAAATTTAGCTTCAGGAGACTAATAAATACAAACAAATCTTTATGTCAGAGACAACACACAGAAAATAATCTCTTTCATAATAGCAGCCTAACATAAAATAAGAAAGGAAGGGGAATAGGAAGGACAGAAAAAGAAGTTCAGTCCAGTATTATGTCTTCCTCTTCATAACTCCAGATTTGCATTATCAAAATACAATTGAGCTCATCATTACTAAAGAACCTTTAAAATACTCACATAATTTTTCTCTCCCCTGTAGTTTCCACAAAAGAGATGCATGTGCATATTAAGTTATATTTTATGATTTATCTGGGGCAATTTAGTTCAAACCTATCTTTTTGTTTGCTACAAGAACAGCTTAGATTGATTTTTTTGGTTTTGGCAAATTAGTTCTTAGTGAATGACAGAGTAAGGACGTAGTTCCCAAAGTCACAAATCCTTCTACTGCATGGCAAGCCAAAACAATGTGTAGCCAGGTTCTCATGAACTATCAGGGCCCAAAGTTAGGTCACGTGTCCTGACTCCACTTACTGCATTAATAGAAAGCAGTCCCATAGTATGGCACAAAATAGGTTCAGCTGTGGAATGGCAGCTTTAATTGACAGTCTGCAGGTGGCTCTCCATGGATTATAGCTTCTCTCCAGCCACCAGCTCACTAACTTATTTTTGTAGCTTTCCTGATGTGCCTGAATGCTTCACTTTTGCAAAATGATGCTGAAAGGGTTCTGACAGCTACAGCTGATGCATTTAGCCCTGAGTTTCAACAGTAAGGTGATGGATATAATAAAAGGATTGAGAAGCTTCTGGGGTGATAGGCCACAACATGCTGAAAGTTCATCAGTCCTGATCACTGCATGGGAACACCTAGCACTAATAATGTGAGACTGTTTTTAGTGTAGACAGAGTGAATTATGCTGCTTTATATAACAAAGAACTTATACTTAGATACAGCTGTGCCAGCTGAAAGCAGGGCAAGATGGTGTTGGTTATTTGTTGTTTTCCATATCTCTAACATTAGCTTAAGAGTCTTGAATCGCAGTCTTGAATTTCTTTATATATCTGCAACATAAAAAATTCGGCAGGCAGGTCTCTAACAGAAAGGTCATTAAGGCTTACTGTGATATAAAAAGGCAATAGCTTTAAAGACCTCGTCATATACTATAGTGGAGTTATTTTTTATATGGTATTATTTATGTAACAAGTCCCAGGCTGCTTCATGAAACTTCAAGGCTCTTGCACTTGATGTTTGAAATACCATGCATACAGTCATGCATTTTGTTATTTGATTTCTGGTTTTTGCAGTTTACCAGATACTTGTGCCACAATAGCTTAGTTTTCATGGAAAAATACTGACTTGTAGAGGAAAAGTTACCTACGTTGCTAACAAAGTAAGTAATTCAGAGATGCCCACCTGAATTTGCAGATAGAAGCACTAAACTCAGCAAGAAGCACATTTATTGAACTTTGAAGGGAAATCATAGAGTGGCTTGGGTTGGAAGGGACCCTAAAGATCATCTGGTTCCAGCCCCCCTGCCTTGAGCAGGGACACCTTCCACTAGACCAGGTTGCTTAGAGCTCTGTCCAGCCTGGCCTTGAACACTTCCAGGAATGGGCATCCACAACTTCTCTGGGCAACATGTTCAGGGCCCCACCACACTCCCAGTAAATAATTTCATCCTACTATCGAATTTAAACATACTGCCTTTCAATTTGAAGCCATTCTGCCTTGTCCTGCTCTTGTAAATTGTCTCTTTCCATCTTTCTTGTAGGCTCCCGTCAGGGACTGGAAGTTACCCCAAAGCCTTCTCTTTTCCAAGCTGGAAAATCCCAATTCTCTCATCCATTCCTCATAGGAGAGGTGCTTCATCCCTTTAATCATCTTGGCGGCCTCCTCTGGACTCACTCCAACAGTTCCATGTTCATTTCTGTGGTGGGGACTCCTGAGCTGGATGCAATATTCCAGGTGGGGTCTCACCAGAGCTGAGAGAGGGGCAGATTCACTCCTTCAACCTGCTTTTGATGCAGCCCAGGATACATCCATAGCCCTTCCCTTGTCCACTGCTTTATCACTCCATCATAGAAGGCCACTGGGTTGGTCAAGCAGGACTTGCCCTTGAGAAGCTGTTCTGGCTGTCCTGAATCACCTCCCTGTGATATTGTGCTGAAATAACAGCAATTAAGTAATATCTTTCATTTACAATTACTTCCTCAGAAATATTACAGCAATGTGTGTTCATTTTAACTCCCTTTTATTATATGAATATGCCAGTTTGCATCTAACAAAATGCCTTTTCTTCCTCTCAATGGAGCATATAAATAAAACCATTTAATTTGTGAAATTCTATTTTTATAATAGAGTTATATATCATAATAATTTTTCTTATTTTCCATTTTTTTTCTAAATGACTTCAAATATATGTGTGTGTGTGTGTGTATTTAAAACCCAAACCTCATGTCATGACTTCGTTATTTTAAGAGCATATATTTTGGCACAACCCAAAATACTGACAAGGTGTACAAGATTATAAGATCAGGGAATAATGAAATACAACCAAATTGGAAATCACTCTTTTCTGTAAAGTATGCTAATTCTCAATATAAAATAGCACTGAGCCAAAATCACCTCATCTCTCCTGGTTTCCAGGATCACCTGAAGTGACCATTTCAATTATTAAATACCAGGTTTATATCTTCACTGTGTTCTTTATCTTTGCCTTAGTGAGTCTGAGAAAACAAATCTTCCAGTGATTAAAGATCTTTTGTTCTTTACTTGAACTAGCATAGGTCCGGTTGGTTTTAAGCCAGTGGTATCATTTGTGCTTCAATAATTCTTTTCTTTCCCTTGTGTTAATATCGTCTCCAGCATTCATTTATTTTCTCTAAACAAGCCAAGATCATCTTTTATCAAACTTTATTCTGCCTTCAAATATTGTTGAATATTGTCCTCTTGTACTCTTCAGCTCATATAGTAGAAAAGATCTGACATCAATCTGCTAATCAGAATGCCTTTATTTGTTTCTCTTTTTAGCAGAGGTTACCAGAACTGTTTATTGTATTGCAGATAAATTTTGATTAGTGTCTTGTTTTGGGTTTTTTTTAGCTTGCCTGATTTGTCTGAGCACAGTTGTTACATTTCCTTTTCCCTATTACATTGATGACTCACAGGTATGCTGTGACTGTTCAAATGTTGAACCCCAAATGCATCACTATTACTTTCCTTCCTAAATACATGGCTTTGTTATACTTTGTTCAGTGAAGAAATGTTTTACTTACTGTGGCTAGATATTTCTACATTCTGCCATTATTAGTAATGTTTGCTCTAAAGCCTGTTTCTGGAAGGTCAAAATCTTCCATAAAGACAGTAAATCTTCCCTAATGCTAATATTTCTCTTTCTAATAACATTATGGAGATTTTTATCCAGCACAAATTAAACTCTAGGGGGCTAAAGCAGATATCCAACATTATCCAAACCTTTTCCCGATCCTTACTTTTTTTAATTCAAACTTATCCAATTTATTACATTATGTATTTTTTAAGCTTAGAACATCATACATATATAATACTCTTTTACTACCCTGCCTTTTATTTCTAGTTTGCTGACCAGTGTGTACTCTTCCTATTTATGTTGCAACCTATAATTATTATTCTACCTCAGCTGGTTTACCCTAATTATATCTGGCTTGACATCTTGCACCATAATTCACTTTCCTCTCTTTTGTTGTCCAAATGATTTGAATTCCTGTACTGATATTTCTACTGCTTCTCAGTACTCTCAGGTGGTTACCTAGCTAGATTAAGGCATTGATCACCTAACGACTGCTATCATCAGCTTTTTTCCTTCAAATTTCTCAAATGACTCTTTCCTTGCAGTGTCTTCACTGACTTGTGCCACTGTCTGTGGCACTCTGACCAGCCAGGGTGGAGCAAAACAGATTAGAAAGCAAATACCCAGTCACTTGCTCGTAAGATAACTCATGTGAGGAGAGAGCTGGTGGCCTCCATCCCATTCCCTGGTAATTCACCTGCTGAGGGTTTCCATGGTCTCTCGAATTGGTCTCCTTTCATCCCCCTCTATATAGGAATTGAGTTTTTAGGATGACAGGGGTTGGAATGAGCACTGGCTTTGATGTCAGGAAGAACAGAGACTCAGATGTTTGCACAAATTTCCTTAACATGATGATCAAATATTGATCAGTTAATAAAGGCATTTCTGGGAAATACCAGACTCTCAGAAATGAAACTGGTGCCTATGATGCTGCATAATTCCATCATAATGTGTTATTTTAATTTGTTGTCAGTAGGCAAAATCTCATTCTGGCAGGAAAGTGGCAACATGTGCAACAGCTTTTTCCCTACCTAACATCCGTATTTCTACATTTGAAAATGTGATAAAGTTGCTATATTACTTACAGATCTTGTGTCAGCTATGGAGTGGGGTGCTTGTTTTTTTATTGTTGTTGCTGCTACTGTTGTTTTAATTCTGTAGAACTCTGTGACAAAAATACCTTGACATTCAAATGAAGAAATAAATTCAAAAAAATTACAAAGATCTGGCACTGGAATAGAATATAAGATTTTGGAGAAGAAGGATTTCTTTAAGGACTTGCATCCCAGGCAGAAAAAAACCTATGGAGTCAGATGAATGAAAGTAGAGAAGTCAGAGCTGACAGTGAGAATAAAAATGGTAGGATATATTCTTTCTGCAAACAGCAAGCAAGAAACAGTGCTGTGGTAGGGAATGAATGGGACAGATCTGACCTTCATTATGCCAGGTCCTCTGAAATATTAAATAGGGCAAGTACTGCAATAAGGATTAAGGCTATTTTTGCTGCCAGTGGAGCAGCACAAAACAGTCTTAGTGGGGACTGAGATCCAGCTGTAGGACTCTGTTAATTAAAATAGCCACTATTAAGATATTTACTGTCCCTAATAATCTTAGCCATGCAATTTGTTCTACTGAGTAAACAAATCATGTTTTAGAAGTTCCCAGTTGACTATTACAGTCTAGTCTGTCAGCTGTCATTTAGTTACAAAACCAATTTTCCATGTAGTTTATTTGCATAAACAACATTTCTTTCAAAGAGCTTCATGGAAAAAGAAATCACATTAAACAAAATTAAAATTAGGTTAAAGTAATGTTAATAAACTGACAAGCTCCCCAAAGCCCAACTAGTCAAAGATATTTTAAAAATTTCATGCTGAGTTTTTTTGATGTGTTCACCTCTCTAGGCAGATTTATGCTGTGTTAAAAGAATGATCATTACTGCTTCTTGAATCCTGTTAATTATGCATGCGCGTGCAGGGTTATTTGTAATTGGTCCCTCTCCAGATATTCTCTCATCTCTCTGTTTTCATGAAAATTTAAAAAATATCCACACTGCCTATCATTTACTCACTAATATCTCTCTCTGTTTATGTATTTCTGTTTATATCCTCTACTGATGTGACCCGGATTGGACAGATATTATCACATTAATTTTATTTGGATGGGCATGTTGCATCTGCAACAGGCCACCAACTGTTTTATCTCACTGTAATCATATACAAGGTGCAATGAATTCTTAGTTTAAATCCGGAACACTTTCCAAAACCTGCACACACAGATTAATGAATTAAATCTACTTGGTAAGAAAGAGAGCTCCGACAAGGCACTTGAGAACTTTGCACAGAGTAAGAAGCCAGTGGAATCATTCTGCAATAGAGATGTTTGGTGTGCAAATCAGACTTTATAGTTTAACTATAACAGTTAGACTATATAGACTTATAGTCTTTATAAGACTATATAGTTTGGATATATAGTTATAGACTTTATAGTCTATACTATAACAGTAACAGTCTTCCCTTGATCTTCATTAACATTACCTATGTGCCTTCACATCTTCTAACATGTACCATATAGCTATCTTTTCTAGGTAGAAGCAATAATTTAGTCTCTTACCTATAAAAATTCATTTCATTTTAAACAATAAAAGCTTTTACTCCACATATTATCTCACTACCTTGCCTTTCATCCACATCATTGAAATACTATTTTCACTGAACAAAATTCTGCCCCTGAGATATTAATCTGACCAAAGATTGCAGGTTAGTTGGAGTGGCTAAACCAAAGTTTTCCACTGAAAATTACTGAAGGGTGGGCTTGCAAAGTCTGCAGATTTCTGTGGAAACCTCTTTTAATCTGCACCAACTGCCCTGAAGGACTTGAAAGATCTGGTAACAAGTAAGTTTCAGATAATATCTGATCTCTTCTATAAAATTTGCATTATTCTACGATTCCTAGTGAGCCTTTAGCTCTTACATTTATGTCAGATGAGTTTTCCTTGAGAAAGGAAAGTATTGAAGCTGCTGACTAAATAAATATAGCTGGATGCTCGCACATCTTTCTCCTGATGACACTGATGTGATGAAAATTCGCCAGTGCAGATGGCGTTTGCAGGTATATCAGAGTCACAAAGAACTAGAAAGCTCTGAAACTGCCATGACTGGCTTTACCTCTGGGGAAAGAGAGAGTTCTGTGTTTTATAGGATTTTTTTTTCATGTACCATTCAGCATATGCTTATGCAACCCAAACTGGTCTTGTTATTTATATTTCACAATATTTCAGGCCAGTATTTTCTTTTCTTCCCCAGAGCTTTAGCTGAACTGCTCTTGCTTGACTGCCTCTGAGCCTGCATCTGATTCTAGAGTGACTGTGCTTTCATACTGCTCAGATAAAGGGCTTTTACTGCAGTCGTGACTTGCATAGTTTTGGGTATTATACCTTTCTTACATCTAGACCTACAGAGATGACGACATGCTGATTCATCTATGAATAATCAAAGTGAACTCCTAGACAGTCTCAAAAATAGACTTTGCTCACTACTGTTAACCCCAAGATTCCTGAATAATACTGAGATGTGGAGAAAAAATAGTGTCATAATATGTGTTATGTAGAGATGTGCATGTATGGTGTAAATATGATGAGACGTTACAATAGGGAAGGGAATAAGGTTTAACTAAACACTGCAGTTAAAAATGGGAGATTGCATGTCTATTTTTTAAAGGACAGAGACAGTTATGTTCAGCTTGCAGTTGAACAAATCATTCTTTGAATCTCTTTGCTGCTATTTTGATCGCCAACTCCCCACTCATATAATCATATTAATTCAATTTTGTAGTATTAATTTCTCATTTAGACTACTTCACATACATTAAAAATTGGGGAATATTTTCTTTTTCTTATATGTTTTTAATGAAGTCTACTCTTTTCCTTAAAAAAATATTTTTTTTACTGAAATGAGGTACTTGAGCCTTGGCCAGTGATGAAAGAGGGACACTGGACACTTGCTGGCTTTTATAGGGCAGTAGCTTATGGCAGGACACAGTAGCTGGGCAACTTCTAAACAGCAACAAATCTATTTCTCCTGCCCCCAGCCTGCTGTCCCAACAGAATGAGGGGAGTTTGAATTGAAAAATGTTTATTTCTCTAATGATTTCATTTCAGCACCAGCAACTGGGGATAAACTTTCACAATTCATCTAGGAGATTGATTCGTATCTCTCACCTAAAAATCTGCCTGAAGACAATTTTTTCCCTGTAACTGCCAAGCAATGTGTCTACAGATTGATGTGCATCCTTAGTTTTATGGGAAAAAAGTCATATCAGGCAGCATCTGAAACTTAGTTAATTATAAATTGGAAGATTTTATCAATATTTGAGACCCACAAAAAAAGTTAAATATTTGGACTGTCACATTAATTTTGTTATTACTTCTCAGATGATTTATCTCATTTTAATATTCAGCCAAAATGATTGTTGTGCTTTTATTTGCTGACTTAGCTTAGAAAAATATATTGTATCCAGTACTCTTTTATATTAAATTAAAAATTACAATAAAAGTATTCTTAAGACTGAAATAAAGAATTTGCCTTTATCTAAAATACAGGTTTCAGTGAGGCCTTTTGTACTGCTGATATTTTTGTTTGCTTTACAGTTTACAGACATTGAAGTAAGGTGACCTTCCATCACATAGATTTTGATGAAGCTTAGGGGTGGCCTTGGGCAGTGATATGAGCTGCACCTCAATTTAGTAATCTTGTCTCTCTCAAAATTAGGTCATCTGAGAGCCAAGTCCTAGTTCTTGCCTGTGGGGATATTACATACCATATATCTCTATACAAAGAGATTTAAATGGAACTGTTCACCCAATATTTGAGGAAAGGATTCAGATTAACAGAAATCAGTTTTCCTACAAATGCCAGGAAAGTGCATTACTATTTTTGATGAAATAATATAGCATCTGTCTTAGGCTGAAATTCCATGCAGTGCCTGTGTATTGTCCTTGTATACATGAAAAAAATACAAAACGTTTTGCTGACCCTCAGTACTTAAGCCATGTGACATATTCCATGAAAACTAGCATGTGTAAAGGATCATATTATTATATACAGCTGTTTAAGACCTAGAAAGCAAACAATGTGCTACTGACATATAAATAATACCTTATGTGCACAGTTAAACATTGGTGCTATTTTTGCCAGATTTTAAGCTCTTCTGAGGCCAACTGGAACAGCTGAAATAGAACATTAAAAAAAATGTTTTGATGCTGGGGCACAGATGGCTGTAGCCCAATGTGTCAAAATAAACGTTTCATTTATGGTCTAATGTGGGAAAAATAGACCTTCTCAATTACTCCAATAATTGCAGGTGCAATATATGACTCTGTAGCTAAGAAGAGCTATTTCATATGGGCATTTCAGAGAAATTCTATGTATTTTATGTTCAACAGTATGAAAAGGTAAATTACCATAGGCCAATGACTTACTGCTTTTGAAAGGGTGCTAACAGTCACAATCAAGCCTGAAGCTTTAATTTTTATTTGGCAGCTGAACTTCATAAACACATGATTGCTCCTTAGGATAGAGACAGTTTGAGAAGGTGCTGCAGACAACAGATCTGTTATCTTTAAAACAATGACATACAGAAGTTCAGGAAATTTAGAACAGCTTGAACCGACTTCAGTACTTCAACACCTGCTGAAAGGGGCAACCCACCAAGGCCAGAGTCACCCTGCTGAAATGTTAAAGCACTCTGTGGAGAAACTTCAAATAACCTGCACAAAACACAGTGTGGGAGAAGATACCAGCTAGGTAGGAGACAAATGGCTTTGGCTACCAGTACTCCGTGCTTCTTCATTACAGCTACAACGCAGTTTGTAAGATGGAGCAACCTGAGAGTGAATAACAATCACTATGCTACAGCACAATGCTAAAATGATTCACGTCGCCATACCCAACAATTTACTTCCCATGTGAAATTGAAATCTGCTTTAGCTGGTGCAGTGATAGTTCTCACAGTCTGCGTGGCCAGTCAAGAGATGGGAGGGAGCAAAGCAAAGCAGACTCAGAGCTGAATCTGGAAGGTGCCTCTCCTTTTCCTGAGATGGTGCCCTTCCAGGCTGCTCCACAGCTTGCTGGTGCAAAACTGTGGCTTTGTATTTTGTCATCTACAGTGAGATTGCTCCATTTCTGCTGAAGAAGCAGGATTGTCATTTTTCCCTGGGCACTGTAGCACATAAGGCAGTGTGTAGGTCTTTTGGCTATAATGGACTTGCAACGATTGAAAAGCCTGAAAAAGCCTGTGAATATATTGAAGCATTCATTGTCTTAGTCTAAACAACCTAATTTCTTTCATGCCTCTTTTTTAATCTGCTTACAATTTTCCATGTACCTCAAAATATTATTTTTTCTACAAAAAAATATTCAGACCAAAATCACATATTTTTAAATAACTGCTAGTGCTGATTCTCTGCTTGAGGATAAGTGCTTAGTGTGGATTTTATATGGGTGACCCAAGAGAGGAGTGAGAAGAGGAATGTGGTGCACCCAAGAGGTAAAGAACAGAATCATGAACCTGTAGCCTGAGTTTTAGGCTTTTATAATGCTTTTCATGGGCATAAAACCAGGATGTTAACTAAAATTCTGACCCATAAAGATATTCCAAGGAGAGTTACAGATGTGTAAGAAGGTCTGTGAAGTTTACTTCTTACATTCAAAGGGCCAGCATGAGAAAAAGAAAGCAGTAAGAATAGTCAACACCCCTGTCCCTTATGTCTGCCAGAAGGGGATTCTCCAGAGTGGCCACGAATGTCAAAGTGCTTCAACTGCAGATTGTTATGATCGCTGGCATGCAACTGCAGCCACAGAATCAATTCTGTCTACATTATGCTTCAATTCCACATGGATAAATTAGGCCAGCAAGAAATGAAGCAGCAGACAATGACTGGTAAATGACCCAAAAAAACTAGGCCAACAAGATTTCTAAAGAGAGAGATGTTAGAACCACAAAACTTGCTAGAGGCATAGAGAAGTTGTTGAGTGAGTTAATTGTCAGCATCCCTCAAGATATTATAGAAAATTCTAAAGTTAAGGTTGAGCAATTCAACCTCTCTTATGTATGAGAAACACAGCACTTACTCAAGAAAATTACAGCACTTATTCTGAGTACAGAATTCAATTTCCAAGGATTAATAAGTAAACACCTTAATTAATGTATGACTTTAAAATAATTAAAATAAGCCCTTTAAGAGATTTAACATCTTTTTCAGACTTTTATTTGTCCTGAATGATCTTCAGAATAATAATTATGCAAGCGTTTCCTATTTGCAATCTTCTACGCCAGCCCCAGTCAAAAGAGTGATTATAATTAAATTAAATTATTAATTATTTCTTTCTCCAATTGTTATGACTAGATAGACTGCAGTCTGACTCATTTAACTCTTAGCTGGAGAAAGTCACCGATATTGAATGGTTTATGGGGGAATTTCCATTTGTAAACTACATGCATCTGAAGATATTTGAATTAAAACCACATGGCTCTAATTCCCTAGAGATATCACATGGTAGTATTTTTTGCTTATAAATCAAGACATTTCCATGGAAGAGAAATTTGTTATAAGGAATTTAAAATTTTGCTAATTCATATAAGAAATATATAAAAAGGCTAGACTTTTGTCTAGTCCATGCAAGACTGTGTTTAAAATGTCACTGATTTTACAAGTGGCAACTCCTTGTACCTCTGGGGAGATACTTGCAAGGGAAAAAGCAATTCCAGCCACCGAAAAACCTTCTGAGGTATTAAATGGTTCAATCCTTTCATGCAGAGTTGGATTACCTATAACACTTAGAAAATTTTATGTTCAATTTAAAACCAGTAGGAAATACTACAAATACTCGTAATATTTTAGATTAGAAGACAGTCTGAAGACATGATCTGCTTGCTCAACACAGAGGGCAGCAATAACAAGCACTCAGCTGATACCTCTCTAATGTTCTCCACCATTCATTTACATATGTGTGAGTGAGCATATGTGTATATCTTCACACAAACTGTATACACATGCACACACATATACATACATATATATATAGTGCAGAGCTATATAACTCCTAAGTGCTAGTGAAAGAAAAATAAGCCTTGTGCTTTGCACAGTCTTTTCAGGTCAGCTTCATCTGCTGGTGACAACAGTGAAGATTTTTCCAGAACAGGCTCACTTCAGGAAGAGACCATCTGGATGCTGTCTGAGCCACACAGAGCAAAGAGTGAGAGGGAGAATGAAAAGCAAGATTTAGCAAGAAGCGTCAGGGGCAACACAGGAGTGAAAAATGAAGAATTCAGGCATCTTAACAGAGAAATGACACTTCCTGGTAGATTTGCCTGATGCGGGTGCTTTGGCGAAATGTTAGCAGAAGATGTTCCCAAACAGGCTGTGGTGCTTATATTTCAGTACTCATAAACCATCAGTTACTAGGTAAATAAAATAATTACTGAAAGAGCAGAAATAATTCCAATCCACTTTGACACATGTCAATAATCAGAACAACCATTCCAACATGTGGACATCTCATCACAAATAATATAGAAAATCAAGCAGAGTTACGTGCTGCACAGCAAAAGCATTTTCAGAAAGAGAGAATAAAGAAGGCACTGTGGATGCCTGGCACTGAAGTTACACAACATGCCTGAGAAAGGACACAAGTGATCTTGTCACAGGACCCAGCGTGCTGCAGCAGGCAGGAGAAATGGAGAGGGTGTGGGGAACTGCAGCTTAATTATCTCCCTGCATAAATCCACATTTAGGAGCAGAGAGAAAAAGACAGCAAAGAGCATTTCAGATCACAGTCATGACCTACCCTGTCAGCACTAGACCTGGGGCTGTCAGGTAAGCTGAGGTCAGCACTGAACCTGAGCTGCCTTTCCAGAAAGACATGAAAAGGTGAGTGGAATAAAAGCAATGTGACCACTCAGTGCACAAACCAAAGTCAGATAATGAAAACCAGGAGGATATGAGAAAAAGAATTGTGCATGAGGCTGGAAAGAGGGGAAAAAAAGGACTATCTCTCAACACAGTCCAGAAACATAAATCCTGTTCA
Organism: Campylorhamphus procurvoides; assembly: GCA_013396655.1. Taxonomy (NCBI): domain Eukaryota; kingdom Metazoa; phylum Chordata; class Aves; order Passeriformes; family Dendrocolaptidae; genus Campylorhamphus; species Campylorhamphus procurvoides. The sequence goes on along the minus strand of WBMV01007693.1, from coordinate 515,225 downwards.
TCACAGTTTGAGTAATACAGATGTGCTCAGGTACAAATTGTGGGACTGCAAAGTCAGGGCTATCTCTGTGCAGAAGATGCTGGTCTCTGTGCAGTACATTAGGATCTTAGCACATGGTTGCTTTACCCTTATTCCCAACAGACTAAAGACTCAATCATTTTACAGCAAGATCAAGTAAATAAACAGAATAAGGAAGATGAAATTTTGGACCTAGAAACCAGAATAAGATTTTGGGAAACATTTGAGATCCTTAATTTCTCTACTACTTTAAATGTGAAATCTTGAACTATTTTACCAATTGTACTGAAAAGACAGAAAAACAGAAGATTATAAAGAATGTATTCTACTATCACCAACACCCTGGGAAATTTGCAAGGAAGGAATTCAACTAGAAACAAATTCTAAATACAGCTCAAAGTCTGGTCATTATGTGCTAGAGAGAAGATAAGGAAGAGTTTGATTTAATGCAGACTGTTACAGGACATATTGATAACATCTAGTTAAGCAAGCATCATTGTGGTTTTAGTCAGAAGTTATAGGACTATTTAATTATAAACATAACTAAGAGTTTTATTATGTTGCAGAATATAAAGATTTTCCTTTCAATTGTAAAGTTTACAAAGAACGTGAATCATAAACATTAGAATAGTACTTAAACTCAACACTGCCACAAAGGGCAAAGTCAAGGGTGTTGGAGTGCAACCCAATTTACCAGGTTCTCCATAGGCAGGTTGAGACATTGACTTTTCTATTCTACCCCATCTCTACAATACCTATCTGAAAGGAGGATTTTTTCTGAGGCTAAGTCTACTGAACATCAAATATAATGTAAACTGTCTGGAAAATTTTACCCTGTAGTTCTTATAGGACCAAGGTAAAAAATGTGTGTTTGAAGGGAAAAATACATTGCTGAAAGATATGTTCTCTTGAATTAAAAATTCAACATACCATATCACTAAGGAATTGTTATGAAGTTAATTACTTTTGGAGATTAAAGGGGAAGTGCTACTTTCAGCTCCTTATCACCAGATCTTTTCATACCTTTGCTGATAGATTAAAGAACCTTCTGAAACTAGTTTTTGCGCATATAGGTACATCTGTGGACAGTGATTGAATCACTTTTTTTTTTCTCTTTTGCCTCTCTCCACAACCTGACCACATTACACACCTTGAAGCATATTTCCAGTTTTCAGCTCATCTTTGAGGCTACTCCCCAAATATCATCTAATCCTTTTGCACCCTATCTGAATGACCATCACAACAGAAACAGGCTCACTGCTGCAGTCCTGCTTAATAAGCTTCTTTACTTCTCCGGGACTTGTGGTTACTCTTATGCTCACACCATTTCAGCAGGTGTTTGCACCATTCAGTTATCCATCACCCTCCTCCTCTTATCCTCCATTTCTCCATTTCAATCTGTTTTTCCTCCAGATCCTTCCCTTTGTGGATATATGCCAGGACATATGACCTCATGCTATGACAGAAAGCTTCCCTTTAATGAGGTCTGCAGTTTGTTGGTTTTCAGACTAGGTTCTAAACTATAGGCTGGACCTTTTCTGTTCACTGTGCACTAAAATCTAAGACCCACAGAAACTGAAGAAAAGGTTCCTGCCTGTAATTTCAACTCTACATCTTATTGCTCTAAACTGAAAAAAGGTGGGCTAAGGACTGCATAAATTAAACATTTCCTTGTATCCAGCAATGGTTACACAAGAAAGGAAAGCCTGTGCTGAGCTGTTCAAAATGCCTCTTTGTCCGTCTCTTTCATCATTTCACTGATTTAAATTCAAACCTCCCTCTTTCCTACATAAGATATTTTATTCTTACTTTGTCTGAGTAAAAGGACTTTTGCTAAAGATTTTTCATCCTGCAGCTCCAGGGCCTTTGAAATCATAACCTGTTTTGTCTCTATCAGCAGTTTCCTCCGATCAACCTACAATGAAATATGTAAGCCACTTACACCACAGACTGTTCAAGTTATTCCAAATTTGATTGGCGTATTCTGATCTCTCTGGTTTTGTTAAGCAAGCTCAACTTCAAGAACACACTTAGAAGATGAATGGGCTAATGAAGCAGATTGCATGATCTGAAATCATTCCCTTACAGGTAAAGTTCAGAACTGCTGATATTAAGAGGATTTTTTTCCACTTTCCATGGCTACATTTCACTCTGGGTGTAGTGCTCTGTTAAGCAGCTCTCTTTGTGTTAGCTGCATCCTGAGGGAAAATAACATCTCAGTGTAACACAGATGATTGACTTTTTGTGTAATTAAAAAACCCCAAAGCTTTCCCCCTTTTTACCTCAGTATTCCAAAAACATTTTAAATGCATGTCCATACTACATGGGTCCTTAATCTAAAACAGTTCACCAGTGTATCAGAAGATGCAGAAAATATTTCCATGGTACAACAGTATACAACTCCTTTTTACTCAGGGAAAGCATTGTGGGTGAAGTGTAGTTACCTTCAATGTACTATAGCCCTTGACTGTATGTCATGTTGCTTGTGCTATGCTGTCAGGTGGAATACAACATTAAGGCTTCCATACTGACTCAGAATGGCTGGGGGTTTGGTTTGTTTGTTGCAGCACTTAAACTATTCTCCTTATTATCCTGAAAGAGATTAGCTGGTCATTTAACTCTGTCCTCCCTGCTCTTTTTTCCTCATACATATGAACATAGGGGAAGTTTCAATATGTTTTATTCCAGACAGAGGAGAACCACCCCTACATGCTGATGTCACATTCTTATGTCATCTTGGCAAGGGAACTAGGGCTTTCCAGCTTCTGGCTTGGGCAATGGGCTCTGGGTTACCAATGAAGTGTGAATTTTTGAGGGAAGGGGCCTTCCTGGACCTCAACAGCAGAATAACCTCTGTATACTGACAGGGGCTACACCTCACATTTGCATTGAGCCTCTCCTGGTGTGCAAGGTCAGGCAGCAGTTGGTGGAAGAAGGCACAGTGCCAGAGACAAAACTATGTACCTCTTCCATTGGCCAAAGCTGGCACATCCTGCAGTTTGGAGGGACATGTGATACTGTTCTTAGCAGCCACAGATACCCACCACATAGGAGGCTTTCCAGAATAGGATCCATTGCAGGGAAAATGGGATTTCCAGGCAGCCCATATATCAACATGAGTTATAATTGTTAAGGTAAAGGCTTCCTAAAGACTGCACAGAGCCAGAGCAGGGACTTCCTGACTTCAGCCTGCTCCTTCTCCTAATAGAAATGACAACACCTGGGACAATTATACAACTTAAATACTTTTGGGGACCCCCCCCAAATTAGCAGAAGGTCAGTGGAAAGTCTTTCAATACATTTCTTCCATTCTAGTACTCAGAACAGGGAAGGATGGAAAAGTGGGATTTGGGTTATTAAAAGGTTTCAACATCAAAATTCTTCAAAGCCCTTCTTTAAAAGTTCCAGGAAAAAAAACATAGAAAAACGATAGAAAAGTGAAATGACTGGCTTAGCCCTAGATGTACACAAACTCACACATTTAGAGGAGTAAATGTGCAGCATCAAAGCCAAAGTGTTAGAAAGCAGCATGAACTCAAATAGTGAAAAACAACATCAAAAGAAAGAAGCTGTGAATGAAAGTTCCAAAGACAGCCTTAATTCTAAACAGTTCCTCAGTTTGGTGTGTTTGACTTTCAGCTTCACTCTCACTGTTTGAAATCAGTTGTCTTTTTTGTGATAGTTCCTGGATTTTGAAAGAGGACATTAAAAATACAGAAATTCTGTCATGTGGGACATGAAATATCTGGTTAATCAACAGCTTCAAGCATCTGCGATTCAATACACAGCTTTCTGACATGTTCGTGGAATAGCTGACAGCACTAATACACTGTCACTTCATATGAGGACCAACATTAGTAGCATATAGCATTTTGCTAGTAGGTTTTTACATATTTACTGATTGCAGAGGAATCACAAAGCTTGGTTTTCATTCTCAGCCTGGAAAAACTCATGGACATAATTATTTTACCCTACTCCTCCTCTTCCCCATGACCAATTTGGCCCCCGTTTTTTTCCACCCTCCAAATCCTCTTTTCAATTTCATGATCCTCCTTTCCTTCCCAGTTTCACATCAGTCCCCAAGCCACGTTGTTGCAGCTCCCTACTTACATCAACTGTGTCCTTCTGGTCAGCTTGCTCCATTCAACTCAATCCAATGCTTGAAGCTCAGTCCCTTTTCAGTTTCCTCTAGCCCAGCATTTGTGTCTCCTCACACAAATCAGTCAGTTCCCTCCTCCATTCTATCATGATATCTATGAAAGGTAGAGAAGCTGGAGCATTTGTCAGAGAACATGAGAATCAAGGTCCCCTACTTTCCACCTGAATCCTAGCTGAGGGCAGCTGAAGTAAATAATTTATAGGGCTGGTCCTTTAGAGCCCCTAGGGCTTGCAGCAGCATGGGATCAGTGAGTGTGGCCCCAGTCAGGGCATACACATCATAAGAAGAAGGAAGAATTTTCTTATAATAGCCATATTTCCTGAAGTTTTCAAATAATGGGCCTTGAAGAAAAAAACTATTATAAAATCACTGGCAGGTGTTATTGTGGACAACCATAGTTTCATCAAGTCTCATTGCTGAAAACATTGCAGCTGTTTTGGCAGATCTCTGTAAAACCATCTGAGGGCAGTAATTGTTGAAGGCATAAATCAAGCTAAATGGTTAACTTTCAGCTATGTTCTAATTAGTAGAGAACAAGGTCTTGCAATGGAAAAAATCAGGGAATAAATGACTGTAACTGCTTACAGCTCAGTAACAAATGAGCTAACAAAAGAAAGTAGTGTGAGAAGAATATGAATAATGTGTTTTATTGCTTTCTCTTCTCCCAGAAATTCCCCCTAGTGCCGAAATAAGCTCCTTCTGCTACCTTCCTCAGGTGTTACTGAGTACCTGGGAAACAAATAAAGGAAAGAATGAAAACTCTGACTATGCTGGAGAATCTTGCCTGGCAGTGTGCTGCAGGTTAAGGCAAACAGCTGGAGCAGAGTGATGGGCTGATGGGAACAGTCAGTCATTTTTTGTTCAGACTGCAAGGCACTACAGAATTCAAACAGATCAAAATGTAAAGAGACAGCAGTACCTATGGGGTATACAGACACCATGTTTACAAAGAACCCCTTACCTCTGAGGCATGGCCAGCTGCACAACTTTAAGGCAGGATACTTATTTGAGGTTGAACTGCTCTAGAGCTTGCAGACCAAATTTGAATCCTCCTTGCAGAGAAGTGAGCTCCATAATACTGAATTTACTGATGCTTGTTTGGCTCCTGAAAAAACTCATGTAACACACTGGTCAGGTAAGGAAACAGGGATTCACTTACACTTTCAGAGATCTAGTAATAGGGAACAAAAAGCCATGGTTTATATAGTCAAGGTAATTTGTAAAGTAAATTTTCTTCTTAGCAATACAATTACTAACTAGAAATTGGTTAACTGGGCACAGCAAAAAAATCCCAGTCAATCAAACCAAAAGCTCCTTTACTTGTACAGTTAACTAAGGAAGTAAAAGGTGCCTAGAGGACCAAGTATCTCCTGAAATCACTTAACTAAAGTCAGCCAGCCAGCCAGCCAGCCTTTATACTCAGCCAATGAATTCTGATTGATCCAGATGCATTCTACAGCTTCTTTCTGATCTGGAGCATGCTGGTACAGGAACTCGAATTTATGTTCTGGTAAGGAAGCTGCTGAACTGCCAATGTCTTCATCAGCCTGACGTTCCTTTTCATAGGCAACAAAAACTCAGTGGGAGTACAGGTGGTCTCTTTTTTCTTTTTTCTATGCAAAGAAGATCCTATGATAAAAAGGTTACCAGCCTGATTCTGACAACAGCTATTTTTTTTCCCAAATCGTGACATGTCAGATAATCTTTTAATTGTAAAAAGGCATATAATTTACAGCAGAAGCTATCTCCTAATTTGTGGAGTTGAAATCAACTTTGAAAGCCCTAATAGTATCTGCACAAGAGCAATTTCAGATCTTCAGACATCGAGGGTGCTTAGACCCACATCCTCATACATGATGAACCTGAAGCAGCTTTGTGACAGAGCATTCAAAGAGGTTTTCTCCAATTTGTGCTTTTCTGATCATTAACTAGGTTATGCTGTTTTACTCATTTCAGCTAACCAGGAATTTTAACTGACTCATTTTGCCTGGGATTGTTTGGATTTGGCAGATGTCTGCAGGCAGCAGACCTACTAGGCAGGTACTTTCAGCAGAGACGGAAAGAGGACTTAAACTGTTTAAAGCCACTTCCATTATATTTATCTGACTTCAGCCTTTACTGTTCGAGTGGAGGCTGCCCCATTGCCTGTGTTGTGTCTCCAAGGTGGCCTTGACTTTGCTTTAAGCACAGACTTGCTTTTGATTTAGACAGGAAAAATGCTTTATAGCTGCACTGAAGGCTCCCTTGATGGGTTTAACATCTGGATGTGGTGCCCATAGGGTAACTGGCAGGCAGCTGTGTGGTGAAGGAGAACAGCTGTTTATGGCCAGTGACAGTGACTGCTCAGTCATATTAGTGCAGATACAATCAACAGATTTCTTGGGAACAACACGTGATCAGATATAATGTGCAAAAATGTACGCTTTATTTTTACACCAGAATTCTTAGGAGAGCTGAGAAGGGATCCTTCTAAACAGGCCATGTGACTTCAAATTTGGTCACAAAAACTGGAATTTCTATATACAGAGAACAACACTACAGCAAGAGCATATTTTTATACTGGCAGTACTGTAATAACAACTCTCCAGATTTCTGTTGATTGCATCATTCTCAAAAAAATATCTTTTTTTCAAATGAAATTTCTCTTGCTTAGTCTCAGACAGAAAGTGAACAGTAAAATCTGTCCAGCCATTTTTATGTCATCAATGAATCACCAAAACTAAGGCAGACTTTGAAAAATGTTACGTGTTTATGTCCATGAGGAATTTACTAGGAGAATATATCTCTTATACTCTGGTTATTTCATTGACTTTATTTTTATAGGGAAGAAAATCAGGTAGAGCAGTAATGGTTCACTGACTATAATTGACCAAAACCCCACAATAAATCAAAGCCAGACTTCCAAAGCATTGAAATTATCTCATTTATCTTAAGGAAAAAAAAGTCAAAAGCACAAAAAGCATTTTGGTCAAATTTGATCTTACAAAACATTTTTATATTTATTTAATATCACATCTCCTATTCTGTAGATATACTCTATATTTTCTGAAAAAATAATATGCAAACAGATTATTGCATAACACATCTCTTCCAATTAGCCCAGAAATATTCATGAAATTAATTTTTAACATGATAAGAAAAGTGTTTTAATATTTTACGTTTAAATTCCAGAGAGTTTTGTCCCATAAGATATTCTGTGGAAAGCAGCACCTATTTACTTCTTTGTAAGCCATTATGAAGCTGGAATTGCCCTCTCAGACCAAATAACAAAGGTGATTAAAACACAAGCTGAATAAAGAAGCTTACTGAGTGGATTCTTGCAGAGTATTTCACTTGGCTCTGTGTGTGTGTGTGTAATATTTTGCATAACGGTCTACAGACCTCCTAGGATTTTGCTATTACAGAATATACATATACGTAGTGCTGAGACACAGAGAAGTGGTATTTCACAGTATGTCTATGCTTGTTTAGGGCTCACTGTCTGCATGGGATGAGTAAAAGCAATGTTAAAAGAAAACAATTCTGAAACAGAAAATACTTCCTTATGCAAACAAAGAAAAATACTGTATTTTAGTTTAGAGACAGTTCAAGCATATACAGCATATACATAATAAAGCTCCGGTGTTTTTTTTTTTT